>MU122295.1:47070-58065 GCA_014904905.1 Wilcoxina mikolae CBS 423.85
AGTTGCTGCAGCTTCAGAAGTTGATTCAGTTCCAGGCGTCATTGCAGCTCCAGAAGTTGCATCAATTCCCAAAGTCTCAGCCGTTCCTGAAGTCGTTGCAGCTGAAGTCGTTGCAGCTGAAGTCGCCGCATTTCCCGAAGTGGCCGTAGTATCGGAATTCGCTTCATCTCCAGAGGTCGTTGAATCCCCAGAAGTCGCTTCAGCTCCAGAAGTCACTGCAGTTCTATAAGTTGCTACAGCTCCTGAAGTCGCTGCAGGCAACAACAACAGTTGAGGATTTACCATCTCGATGGAAATAACGACACGATGAAACTCACCAGGAGAGACTTTTGGACGACTCAGAACAAAGATTTGATTGTCCACCGCAAGCAACGGTGGATAAAGATCATCTCGTGAGTCCATTTTGGCTACTGTACGACAAGTTCAGCAAAAGGAGGTGGATGGTGATTGTAAGAATCGAGTGTGGGTTTTCTAGTGGGAAACCCAGGCAATTTTTGTGTGACGTGCAAAATTTCCCACTTTCAATTGGAACAGAATCTCGGCGATGATGCGCCCTGCTTTGGTCGCCAACTATATGGAAAGATGGGCATCCTTATGCTAGTGTCTCTAACGGCATTGGAGTTGAAGGGGAAGGAAGACTGAAGGATTATTCCAGAAGGTTTCGGATATTCTTGAAATTGACTACAAAAGCTACGTTCATGTTTCTATGCAATAGGGAAGTAGATTTATGACGTCAAGACTGAAAGGGAAAGCTGCGACATAGTGTTATAGAGGCTTACTGGGTGGTATTTGCTGGTACAGGCTCCTTGAATGTAGATCACAGCTCTTAATGTTCTTTGGGAGTGTACTCGGGCATGGCCTGAAAATCGGCCAAAGATCCGCACATAACAAAATTATGCAGCTCGAAACTACCTCACGCACAACTTCGAGCATCCGGAATGGATATGAGAGGCAGAAATAATTGAGTTGTACGGGAAAATTCTTTGACCACCAACAAGATCATATTTTCCATGTTTTTGTCTTCTATTGCTCTCTCTCCCCTCCCCCCACCATCCATTTTTGCAGAGACCTGTGGAATTTCCGATTTCAAGTTCTACAATCCCGCCAATGTAGTAATACACATGTTATACCGCACCGACTGAGTTCTCCCCTTGACCTAGACGACGTCGCGTTGGCCAATACATTGGGCAGGTTGGGTATATACGGACGTCGGACGTTGATCTCCGGGATTTAGAATACGCTGTCCAAATGTTACCTTGAAAATTGGTTGACCGGAGCTCGAATCCAAGCTTGAGTTCAGGTAGCATGGCACTCGACTCGGGTCGACTCACAGATTCGCACACTATACAAGATTCTTAGTATGTTAGAACGGTATATACTGGCTACAAATTTACAAAGTAACTAACCATGCGTGTACCTCTAGGCGCGATCTACTGGACGAGACATCCTTATCACCAAGAAGCCACACTATGAACAAACAGGCGATGACGATGATAGTGAGCTTTCGGAAGTGGACGAGAGCTAGTACGGTGGTCCCTACGCCCGGAGATGCAGGCATATATAAAACCATCAGGTTTTCTTCCTTGACCGCAAGTGGCATAGTTTCTTTAAAGGCAATGAAATATTACTGGCAACTAACTATGATATTGCCGCGAGGGAACGATCGACCCAGCCCCTGACTTGCCGGAGAGAAGGCATCTACTGCTGGACGGGACTGGGCCCAGCTGCAGAGCAAGAGGCTTGCGAAACCTCGGACCAGCCCGTGAGCTGAAGCTTTGGTCATGATTGGGATTACAACTGCGTATTGCTACATATCAATGGCTCCTCTACCTACATAAGTACTTACTATGAAAGAAAAGGTGCATCTCTCCCATGGTCACCAGACCCGCGGCGTTTCTTTGGCTATCTCTAACCCACCATTAGCTGTAAAATTCGGTTCGGAGTTCTTGGGCTTTGACAGGGCCGGCAGATCCCGAAGAAATGCAAAACCTTTGTCGATCAGACTCGAACTTTCTGTTTCCTGGGCTCGAGCCTACTCGGCTCATGCCCATCACTCTGGGCATGGATAAGGCCTGTCTCGCAGCGCCATGCTTTTCCCTTGAAGAGGATGACTGTTTGTAGTCCTTGGATTGTTTGATTGCCAGACAGCGGTGATGCGAGTTTCCCGAGTGATGAAATCATGATGCGACCTGACGTGAATGATGTGGTGACCGCAGGATAACCCAGCATCGCCGAGTACTGGTGCATTCTGTTTGGCATGATTGACGCTTATACACTATATACCGAACAATTTTGATTGAGTATGCAATTTCGTCGTAGATCTGTTCACTCTAGGTCCTTTTAGATTAACTGATTAAGGTTAATTCTCTAAAGCCAGCTAGTGTTTTGTGCGGTTGGGTACGAGAAACTGCCATGTTCAGTTACGCAGACAGAACATAACTACAAAAACATCTAAGCCAAGTCCATCAACCCCAGAAAAACACCAACGCCCGAAATCCCCCAACCCCTCCACAATTTCCCCTACTCACCCTTCCCGCCTCCGCATGCATTCTAGTCCCTCTCACTTCAGTTCTCACTCTTAACTCTAGCCATAGGAAGCCGCATAAGCTCAACATTCAGCACCGACTGATTGCTCCCATCAATCTCACGATTACCTTGTACGTCCCCCCCTCGATAACTCTCTCAATCCACGCACTAACCCGATTAAATTCCGCCGCATGCTCAGTACACAGAATCCCGCCGGTAACTCTTGCCAGAATCGGCGGGGGCGTAACCTCAAATTTCAACATTCATCATCTCCGCGGTGAGCTGAACGATCAAATATGGCGGTGGCCCTGGAGCTAGAAGCTGCATCTCGATATTTTCCAGTTCTGCAATATCATTTCGGTGGAAACAGTTGACAGTGAGAGTGACCAGAGGATCGAGTCTATCCGTTCAATATATTGATGCACACTCTTGCTCGGTTTCCACGGATCAACAACAACAAGTATCAGTTTGTTCATGAAAAATGTGATATAGCGGTGGAGAAATTTTGTGGGTAGTTTTGGACCAGAAAGGGAGTTTGATAGTCAATTAGAGGGTACGGTTGGGTTTAGGTTTACTCATTGGAAACCCCACCACCTGCCTTTAAGCTTTTACTTTCGGATATTTACGATTCGCTTACATCTTGATATAGGATTACGAGGCCATTGATGAGAGGAGTCGTAGACTCTCTGGGGAGGTGGAGGTTGGGGAGGTGGAGGTGGAGAAGAGGAGTTTCTGAAAGGGTAGAGGGGGAGAAGAGGGGCTGGTGGGGAGTAATATGGAGAGATTTGTTGTTCCAAGTTCCCTCTTTGGCGATACTTTCAGTCTGAGTTCGCAATGACTATGGCGACTGCCAGGATGGCGAGAGTACGGACGGCGTTGGAGCCGGCGTTATATCCCGGCTACAACTACATTCCTTATTTCAGTATACGCAGATTCTGAATCCTGACAACAATGATCTTCAAGAAATTCCTATTCTCCTTTAAAGTACTATAAGCGAAATAACTCAAGCAAACTTGCGCTCTCAAACCGACGTCTGCCTCCTTCGCAAGTTCTAGGACTAAGCTTTACGATCGACGAAAACCCTGGGCGCCAGAGCTTAGCCTATGTTTGCTCCTTCCCCTCTTCCGTTGGACTTGTCAGAGTCCGGTGGATTGTACGAGACCGCCTTGTACCCCCCATTGGCTGGCTTCTAGGAACACTAGGATACAGAGAAGGTGAGTGGGTTCTTCTCAAGAATGGAAGTTAACTCGAGTGAGATGGAGATTTCATGGCCGGCTTCTCAACTCCTCTTCTTACCTGTAGGAGTTAAAAATGGCCGCTTGCTATTTTCTCGATTGCTAGTTCACGCACTCTCCGTATCGAATGAATTTGTATTCAAGTTTGTGATGTACATGATACACATGTGAGCTCGAGTTTGAGCTATGTTTGTACACAGGACGAAACGTTTAACGACAGAAAATATAAGATGAGTACGAAAGAAAACCCATAATCTGTTCTCGTTCCCGGATTTTCTCGTCCCTCGTATGATTGCTCCTCCGAACCCAGCATGCAGACTCTACCAAAACCTGTAGATATTGCAATTAATTTCTCTCGTTCCCAGATTTTCTCGTTACTCGCAATCTTTGAGGTAGCGAAAAAAAAGCGTCCGATGTACGAGTATGAGCACAGAAATTAATGGTAAGTTGCAAAAAAGCTAACCATTGATCTCCCGGTTCATCACCGCCACTTGCTCCACCAATCTCAACAGATGCGTGTTGATAAAATTCTTAAGGACTTGAAGATCCTCCTTCGCTTTGGTCTCCTTCAACATCATTTGTTCTCTTTCTCTAAGCCAGGACATTTTCTGGCGCTTTAATGCCATCACTTCGGCTTCGAGATTGGAAATAAGTAACTTCTCAGTTGCCTCCTCTTGCTTGTTTATTTCCTTGAAATCATTGTTTCCATTCGGCACAGTGAGCGCCTGATTCCCGGCTGCTGTCTCACATTCTTGCTGTGATTTACTCCCAACATTGTCCTGTGATTCTAAAACCACACGCATATGAGGAGGAAGAACCTTATCTTTCATATCTACTCGAGCGGAAAGAGGCATAGAAGTGGGCAATTTCATGCTCGCGGGACGGTCATCTGGCGGCGGGGAAGATATTGTATTCCTGTCAAGAGTCAGTGAAGAGCTAACAAACTCAATACAAGATTGAACTTGCTTCAAAGGATATAAGCTGTTAAACAGTCCCTTTTTCGGAATCTGGACTTTGTGTCGTTTATTCTGGAAATCCTTCAAACACCGAGCCGCAGATTCCGGCCGATTGAAAGTAACCAAGCATTGCATTTCTTTTGGCAGGAGGTTCAAATACTTCAGAGATCCGTATTGGCCCATTAATTTGCGAATATGTGATCCTCTCATCCAAGGGCGTATCCTAGTTAACACGACGCAACAATCTTCAAGATTTTGCACCGCTCCCTTCACTTGGACCTCCTCAAATGTTGAGTTATTAGAGGAAGCTTGTTGAAGTTTCGCCGGCTGATAAAGTGCTTCGGTCCTTGTGGTCGCCATAATGGGAGTATTTGGATTCTCAGTAGAGGAAATTGTTTGAAATTTCTCAGACTGATACGAAGTCTCTGTGTTTGCTGCAGCCGATGTTTGGGCACCATCCCGTGAATGGATCCACTGGCTGTAGGCAGGTGGGGAATCCTTTAAAATACCCTGCATTGGCATCTTGGCCATGTCTGTGCCGTAAACGTTGTACTTCCGAATACAATTCTGGGCTGCATCGACTGATTCAAAATCAACCAAGAAACCGGCAGTTCCTTCCAATTTCCTGATATCGTGAACGATTCCATACTTGCAGATACGGCTGTATATATCATTGTGTGTAGTCGTCGGCGAGATATCACAGATGTGTACGCAATATACTTCATCATGGTTTTGGCGCTCCGTGATGCTGAGGATTGGCGAACGTTCTGGGTTAGGGTTGGCAGCTTGAACGTCATTTAGGTCGGAAGTTGGCGAGATGCCTTCCTTCATATTCGTAACCAAAACTGCTGGTTCTGACCTGCTAGAGCCAGCGGTCCTCGTTTTAACGCATTTGCTGTCGGACCTATGATGGGAATCCTCTGGCTGAACCTCGGCCTTTCGACATCCAGGAATTGTCGTTGCTGAGGAAATCCCCGCTGACTTTGAATTTGCAAGCGAAATTATCTCCATCTCTAGTCCATCTTCAATAAGTCGGACATTGTAGCCACTTCCGTTGAGCTTATCGAAAAAACGAGCTGCGGACTCTGAATTGACATAACGAACGTATCCTTCACCAGAATAATCGAGGTGAATCGCTTCCACCTTTCCAAAAAGAGCTGCCACTTCTCGAATTGTAGCCTCCGATGCGCGTTTCGAGATTCCAGAAAGCTGGACCACTCGTTTCTTGTCTTTTGGTAGGATTTGCGACACTGATCTATGATTCGCTCCTACGAAGGTCGACATAGTGATGTGTTTGTTGTGTGGTGACATCTTGTCGTTGCCGCCTATGGAATCAACAAGGACTTCAGCTTTCTGCTTATCTGACCCGCCTTCGGAATTTGCATGGAGCTTAGTCCTTTGTTGATGTTGTTTCTGTGGCATTGCCGAAACAGCTTCTCCGGCTGCGGCGGTCGAAACAGCATTGCATCGGGGGTGTGGTTTGTCTTCTCTGCTACGAGGTGATAGATCTGCGAAGAAAGAGATTAGTTTCTAGTAAGGTAAACATTAATTATTCATACTTGGCGAGGTCTTTTCCGCCCCTTGGACAGTCGGAGTGGTGGTAATACATCGAGAGTGTGGCGTTCTCTCGCGACCACCTGCGATCAGATCTGCTAAGGACAGATATTAGCTAATTGTGAAGTAGATAACTATATAGATTGGATCATACATTTCGTGTTGTTTTGCAGGACTCGCCTATGGCTCATATCACTCTCTCGAGGGACATCCTTCAGCAAAACGCCTTCCTTAGAGGGATGGCCCGCTCGATGGTAGGATCTCCGCGGAATAGTAACCGACAGCGGTTCCTCATTTGTTCGCGTGATTGTGCTACCGCGGGAAGCTGGTGTCTCCTCTTGAACACTTGTAGTGTGATCTAGAACAGAGGTTAGCTTTGGAAGCAGTTGGCAATGGATGTGCCATACCCTGTCTGACGTGTTTCGCTTTTCCAACAGCTTGTGCGGCGATGATACGGGGCATTGCGGACATGTCGTAGTTGTCTGCCATTTCCCGAGCCATGGCTGATCTAAAATAGAAACAAAATTCTTCTGTATATGAAGAACCAATTAGTTTGAGAGAAGAGGAATATCTCCTGGTAGAGTTGATAAAGATTGGAAAATGTCTTGAGAGATGTTTGAATCCGGCTCAGCTTCAATGAGGGAGAGGGGCGAAATGGCAGTGATGTGGCGGTGTTGTGTGGAGGAGCACGTGAGCAGTGGCTTTTTATGTAGAGGATGTTTGAGCCCTAACCACAAGGCCGCACGTCTCTGATGCGCGTCTGAAGGATTTTCTATGGTGTTGCACATTCTAGGGCATTACGTATTGTCTTGTCCCAGACTCTAACCTTCGCACTGAACTACATCGAACCCGGGAAGGTGGCTGGGTCCAGACGGGTTTAAGTTGCACCAATGGGTTGCCAAATTCGCTTATCCATATAAGGGGGGGATTCGTCATGCCCCTCTTATTAGCCATAAGGCCCCATAGTGGGCCAAAGGGCCACGATTCTCATTGGTCGCATCAGGTGCAGTCTCGGCGACACATCAAAAAGTTAGTCACTGTTTAGCACTCATGATATTAGGTCTTGGCGACAACCTGCCCACTTCTCCGACTCCAGTCTCTCCTCGGTTGCACTCGCATACCAGTGTCTGCCTCCTTCGCAACCTCAGTCGCTTCTTTTGCAGTGAGGTTCGGACGGTCACACGTCACAGATACTCTGTACGAAGATGTCGGGTACAAGATGTCGGGTACGTTAAGTGGCTGTCACAGGGAGAATTATTAACAAGTATAAAAAGAATTGAAGTAAGTTGCCTTCCGTCCCACCTGCCTTTCGTCCCATCTACCTGCCATCCTATCCATAATCCAATACTAGTAACCTGAATCTACTGCTTTACATCTGGGAGCCCGTCCGAACCTCGCTGCTCGGTACAGTACACTTTTCAGTTACAGTGCCAAACCTTAACTGACCTGATCAGCAGCCGGTTCCAATCTGTAACTTCCTACTATGACTTAAGTAAGAGACTGGAATTTTAGAGTCTTGTTATCCAATGCTGTGAGTACCATTCCTACTTCCTAGATTGTTCGACTCAGGATTATCCTCACCACCTCCGGCAACGACTGGGGCCACCCATTCTCAGCCGGTACCTTGAGCATAATATTCCGCCTATGCAACTGACCAAGGAAGTCGCTCCGCGGCAGGTCCTTCAAAGTCTTCTCCTTGCTCTTGTCGGCTTTCTCTGCTTCGGGTTAGTTCTCAGTTCAATGCCAACTGTGCACTCTATAACTTACGAAGAGCATCCAGAAGCCTACGTCTCACTGTTTCCCGGGCTAGATCACGAGAGCCTTTTGCTTTCTGCTTGCCAGTGGTTATGGCCGAATACTGTTCAAGACCGAATATCATGAGTGCTATATAGTGACTAACTTTTTGATGTATCGCCAAGACTGTGCCCGATGCAACCAATGAGAATCGTGGCCCTTTGGCCCACTATGGGGCCTTATGGCTAATAAGAGGGGAATGACGAATACCCCCTTATATGGATAATAAGAGGGGCATGACGAATACCCCTTATATGGATAAGCGAATTTGGCAACCCATTGGTGTTAAGTTGTGAACAGCGTTACCTGGCCATAAGCATGTATGTTAGAGATGTTCTACGTACGCTTTATATCGATACCCCAACTGCTAAGCATCACAAACCCTCCATCACCTATAACATTACCCGAGCTTTACTATGGCTTTATCGCCTGCATATTGAGAAAGGATACATTTACGTTCCTCTTTCTAGTATTCAAAATTTCGTGGACAACTCTAGTTAGGGAGGTTACCAATATTGCACCAGGGAGGTACAACCTCCGACAACACACCCAACCACTGCTTACTTTTGCCAAGCCCCTTTTTATCCAATCAGTTTGATTATCTTCAGAATTCTTAGACTTCGGAATTCAGCTATCCTTCGCAAGATAGTCCCTAGAAGTCCCAAAAATGTCCCTCTTCGGTGCCCCAAAGGCCGGAGAAACCTCCAAAACTGTTAGTATCGGGTCCTTCGCTCAGAGACTCGCAAAGGCCATCCCCAGCACTCAAACAACAGGACTCGGATCTGCTGTTGGCCTCACCAACACCGCGACTACTGACTCTTCTGCTCCGGAAATGTCACTTACCTCCTCTACGGACTACGGCTCCTTTCCCTCTGGAGTTGTTACTCAGCAAACCACCGGTTCTTCGCTCCCAGTCTCCTGGAGTCCGAGCATTCGGGAGATCGCCTCTCCCACCCACAACGAATCAGTCGAAATCATGGACAGCGACCATGCGGACGACGAAGACGACACCATGACGGAGGTTGGTGCCAACGATAATTACCAGGAAGAGCGTTCTTCACCACTTTCCTCGTTAAACAGCACACTGAGATGCAGACCCGTCGACATGTTCAACAAGCCGGGCACCAGCATCGTCAAGAGACGATACCAAAAAGAGGTGGGGATGCCAGAGACCCTGAAAATTCAGAAGTACGACAGACCCCTACACAGTGAGGCACTTTCCGACCAATCGGAGATGGAGACCTCAGATGAAGACGCGCAATCGCCGACAAGGGCTGCACAGCGAAGACGCGATACGAGGCCCGAAACAACAAACGCAGCACGCTTGCTGTACACCCCCCGCAAGCAAAAAATTCCATTCGTCATAGGAGAAGCCGCCAAATCAGTCGACACGCAGGAGAAACTGATGGAAGCGGTCGGAGAAAATCGAGCAAGGATCGAATCCCTGCAAACGAATTTTGAAGCGTTCAGGACTATCGAGTGGCCAGCGTATGCCACAGTCTTCAACGAATCAACAAGCGCCAACACCCAACGCCTGAACGCACTACAGGAAACGGTGAACGTCATCGCCACGGCGTGCGCAAACACGGAAAGCCTCGTCCAACGCATGAGGAAGTAACCGGTCAGTGAGGCTGTCCTAAAGGGGATGGTTGAAAGGCTGTTTGAAATGTTCTCAGAGAGGATTGATGAGGAAAACGAGAGGAGAGAGAAAGAGGCTCATCAGGAAAGGAAAGAAGAAAGAGTTGTGAGGACGGTTGCGGAGGACCAAGAAATGAGGGAGGTCCAACCCATCGTCATCAACCAAACAGCAGAAGACGAACCAGACGAAATGGACGTCCAGAGGCCACTTTTGGAGGAGTCGAGACATGCACCTACCATTCCGCCAGGGGGGACCCTTCCGGTAGGTGGTGTTGTTCCGGCGGTACCCATCTTTCCGGTTCTACCGGTCACGGCAGTCCAGCTCAGGGGAAAGAAAGCGCCAACCCCGGTCGCAGGACCCAGCAACAACAAGGCTACACCAGTAGCCAAAAAGACGAACGACAAGGCAGGTAAGGCCAAAGCCACAACTACGGCCCCCCCCTCCAACCGAAGGCGATGAGAGACGCCAAAAAGAAAGAGGAGCCAAGGAAGCCAACGTATGCAGAGAAGGCGGCGATGTCAGCCAAGGGCCAAAACAAGAATGAAGTCGCAAAGGACAAGGACGGTTTTCAACAGGTCGTCAGGGGGAGGAAAGAGACCAAGCAAGAGGACAATGACCTGGCTCCCATCCCCGAAAACAAAAACACGCTGGAAAACAGGAGGATCATTTTCAAGAGAAACAATGGACTCCCAGTCTCCGAAAAGAAGGATGTTGAGATTGTGTCTCAGATCAACATCGCACTCACCAAGGCCGGCGTCCCCTTTCACGTTAGGGTCACCGGAATCACCACAAACGTCCGGGGAACCATCACCATGATGGCCACCCCCAAAGCCTCATCCGACATGATCCTCAAGTTCAAGGATATCGTTGTCATGGCGGCTAGAAGAATTGACCCAGGCATCATCGACATAGAGAAGAACGAGACCTGGGAGAAAGTCAAGATGCATGGACTCAGCTTCGAGCAATATGCGACAAAAAAGATGGGAGGCCTGGAGAAGCTTAGGCAGGAAATCCAGGCGGAAAACGAGGGAGTAGTCATCCCTCTTGCGATCAATTGGTTGGGAAGACCAACAGACATCAAGGAGAAGAAGAGATCGGAGAAGCAAGCATCGTCTGTGGTCTTCATGATCAAAGGAAAAAAGGAGGCACAAAGGTGCCTTGACAAAGGATTGAGAGCAGCGGGGATCTGGCACCAAGTGGAGAGATATGTGAAGGCCGGACCGGATTCCTTTTGCGAAAAATGCTGCGGGTGGGGACACCTGGAGTCAAAATGCGGGAGACTTGGGATGAA
>MU122295.1:58910-79217 GCA_014904905.1 Wilcoxina mikolae CBS 423.85
CCTACGTATATGGCCACCAGGGAAGGTCAAAATGTTCAGTCGATTATCGATGTCACCTTGTGCAGGGGACAGCAGCTAAGAGACATAACGGCCAGAACAATGACTCAAGACGAGGAAGAAATCAACTCGGATCATGCGATGATCGAAGTGGAATGGAGCCTCGGAAAAGACAACAAAACGAGTCAAACAGTCACAGGATGGAACTTGGACGCGATGCAAGAGGAGGACCTGAAACAAGCGAAGGAAATGTGGAAGGTGTGGGGAGACGCAAGGGATATCCTGTCCGAAGAAAGCACAAAAGAAGAGCTGGAAGAAGAAGTACTGGAAGTGAGGGTCCAACTCACCAAGGTATTGAATCAGAAAGCCAAGAAGACCAGGATCTGCGCGAGATCCAAGAGGTGGTGGAACTCCAAGATAACCGAGAAGAGAAAGATCTTGGGGGGCCAAAAGAGGATGATGAGAAACGGCAGATCAGACCAAGCAGCAGTAAAGGCAGCAAGGAAGGATCTGAAGAAGATTATCAAAGAGAGCAAGAAAGAGAGCTGGAACACGTTTGTCCAAGAAGCGGAAGGCGACAAAGTGTGGAAGGCTCTACGCTACACCAGGGAGCAGGGTGAACTAACGGTCAAAGCACTGCGAAACCGATCCGGGGACTTAGCGACGTCTTGGAACGAAAAAGCGGAGCTCATCAAACAAGTAGGATTTCCCAACCCCCTCCCAGGAATACAGTACAGCGCCAAAACAGAGGGCGGCGGAACCTACGAAATGATAAGTGAGGACGAGGTCAGGGACACTATATTTACACAGTCAACAAAGAAAGCTCCCGGCCCAGACAGGTTAACCTTCAAGGCCATTCGAATGCTGTGGGTAGTGTTGGCAACGAACCGCCCGGGGTTCGTACAATTGACGAACCGATTTGGTCCGTGCAAACCGGATCCTTGCCAAGCCTTTCGCCACAAACCCCACCATTTCGACCTACAACTGCGAACAGAAATAAGTAAGCGAGTTCTTGTCCGATCGGCTCGATTTTTAGCGCATCTTGTAGCTAACCTCTCCCGCTACAACATGCGCTAAAAATCGAGCTGATCGGACAAGAACTCGCTTACCTATTATCGTTCGAAGATAGATGGTTCGCGAACCGGTTTGGACAAACCTCGGAAGTTCGTCCAAATCTCGGATCGAATCCGTGTCGAACCGCACCCTGGTTCGATCCGTGACGAACCGATCCGCTTCGTTGCCAACACTAGCTGTGGGATTGGGACAGCAGGAGAATATATCAAATCGTCCGAACATCGATACGACTAGGCTACCACCCGAAGGAATGGAAGTCAGTCACCGGAGTCGTGATACCCAAGCCAGGAAAGCCAGATTATCACCTACCAAAGGCTTACCGGGTCATCACACTCGAAAATTGTTTAGGAAAGGTCGTTGAAAAAGTAGTCGCAAACAGAATATCAGAAGAGTGCGAAAGAAGAGGACTACTTCACGACGGCCAGTATGGGTGCAGGAAAAGAAGATCAGCAATCAACGCGGTGGGGGTGATGATAAGGAGAGCACAAGAGGCGTGGAAGAGGAGGAATATCGCGGCGGCGTTGCTGATGGACGTGAAGGGAGCCTTTCCGAGCGTGGCAAAGGGTAACCTGATAAAGACGATGGAGGACATGGGATTTGAAGCAGATGTGTGTCGGTGGGTGGAGAGCTTCATGTCGGACAGACAGGCCATCATCAAAATGGATGGCCGAACAGGAGAAGAGATGACAGTCGACACGGGCGTCCCCCAGGGTTCACCCGTCTCCCCCATCCTCTTCATTATTTACATTTCGGGATTGTTTAAAGAAGCGCAAGTCCAAACCCCGGAAACAACGACATTATCCTTCGTGGACGACATTGCATGGGTGGTGGAGGCAGAAACAGTGGCGGAATGTGCAAGTCAGATGCGTAGGTGTGCCAGATTAGCTACGAAATGGGCCGAGATGAATGCGGCCGAATTCGATATAGCCAAAACAGAAGCGGTATTGTTCTCTCGAAAGCGACATCACCAGGGAAGCCAGGTGAAGCAGAAGGTCCGAATCGACGAAAACAACACCATACCATTCAACACGGGACCAACGAGATGGCTGGGGGTTTGGCTAGACAGAAAGCTATCCCTCAAGCAGCATCACAATACGGTCATGACCAAAGCGAGGAAGGTACAAGGAAGAGTCAGATCAATTACGGGAAGACTTGGACTTAAACCAGACAACGCGAAGAAAGTCTACGTAGCTGCAGTTCAGTCAGTGGCCCTGTATGGGGCCGAACTGTGGTGGGATGGACAACACGGAAGAGAACATGAACTACAGGTACTCATCAATGAGTCAGCCAGAAGAATCACAGGCATGTTCAAATCCTCTCCGATGGTTCCCCTCGTCAAAGAAGCGGGACTTAGACTGGCGATATCGATCCTTAACAACAGACGGAGACGATTCGCCAAACGGTTATTAGAAATACCAGATGCAAAAGGAGGAGCGGTGCTTATGGAAGGGGAAGGAGATCTGGCAGTCAGACTTAGAAGCTCGGTGGGAGTCAGTGGAGTAGTTGAGGGCAACACCTTACACGACGCAGACATCAAAGCCGACGCACAAGTGTTTATTCTGGACAAGAAACAAGCTCTAAAGGCTGCGCATACGACAAGCGAGGGCTTAATCTTTTGGACAGATGGATCAAGATTGGAGAATGAGAAAGTAGGTAGTGCGGTCATTTGGAAGGAAGGTGAAGAGTGGAAGCAGGAACGACACTACCGAGGAAAGAAGAAAGAAGTTTTCGACGCCGAAGTATACGCTATTGAAAGAGCCGTCCGGAAAGCATGCGAAATATCAGATACCAACGAAGTGGATAAAGTCACCGTCTTCTTGGACTCGGTTTCAGCTATCCGAAGAACTCAGCATGGTGCTCCCGGGCCAGGACAAACTATGGCGCTCAAAGCGATACAATGGAACAACAAACTCGCAGGAAGGGGCATACGGGTAGAGTACCGGTGGGTGCCATCACACGAGGGAGTTGAAGGCAACGAAAAAGCGGATGAACAAGCAAAGTTAGCCACGGAGAATGGAGATGGCACGACGAAGCTTGTCAACAAATACAAAGGGTTGTCGTTGGCGAAAGTGCAGAGAAGAGTCACGGAAGCCAAGTGGACCGAAACGGAAAAATGGTGGAAGGCGAAGCACAACAGCAAGAAGGCATACAGGTTGAATAAAAAGAGGAGGATGAGTGAGCTGTTAGGCGGAACCAACAAAAGGATTGCGGGAAGGTATTTTCAGCTGAAAATAGGCCACGCCCTAATCGGCCCTTACCTAGAACGCATTGGAAAGAAAGACACTTCGGAATGTTGGTGGTGTGGACATTCGAGGCAAACCACGGACCACTTATTTAAGTGGTGCAAAAAATGGAAAGCACAACAGGATACCTTGTGGAGGGAGTTGAGGAAGGAAGTAAAGTGGAAGGACAGATGCAAGGTTCCAATGTCGCAGGTCTTCTCGGAAGAGAAAGCGGAAGAAGCGGTCATCCAGTTTTTAAAGGATACCGACGTAGGCAGAGTCACGGAGGCTTAGGAGGGGACGGGTTGTAAGGGTAGAGGAGGGTGGAAATTTGTATTGTTGTTTTAGTGCGCTGGTGGTTATGGGGACAAGGGGATTAGGAGGGTACGACTTTGCTTGGGGAGACTGGCAGGGACACCTAATAGTTGAACTGGGAAGTACCGAGGAAAAGGACTAGTTAGTTGTCATGGCCCC
This sequence comes from Wilcoxina mikolae CBS 423.85, assembly GCA_014904905.1. Taxonomy (NCBI): domain Eukaryota; kingdom Fungi; phylum Ascomycota; class Pezizomycetes; order Pezizales; family Pyronemataceae; genus Wilcoxina; species Wilcoxina mikolae. The sequence goes on from MU122295.1 coordinate 62,678, forward strand.
TATGGGGCCGAATACAATATGATTCAAACAAACAAAACCAGGGAGGTACAAATGCAGATCTTGCAATCTTCCCTTACTGAATGAAGTATTATCAGTAGCAACAATTTATTTGATTAAGTACAGACTATCTCCAGGGTAACAAAGAAAAAACACCAACTATGTATCTTGTGCCTTGTTCAGATGTCAACAATATCTCGCGCCAGACCTGTCCAAATATTCGGCTATTTTTCGCCATTCTGAAATCAAACCAAACCTCCAAGGATGCATCAGAGTCACCCTCATCCAGGCGTTATTACCAGTATCGCATCGTGCATTCATGTAGTTCTCCGAGTTCTCTGGCGCTTATCTGCGGGCTCGACATCATTCTCGCTATCTTCTGCGAGGGTAATCATCTGCGCGATAGCTGAGTACCTCCGCTTGAATGCGCCGTACAACTCAGCCAAGCGTGCATTCTGCGCGTGAAGTAGTGCAATCTCCGCCTTCTGAGCTTAGTCTCTAGCGCGAAGATCTGCAACCTCGGCAGTGTTTCTTTGATATTCGTTCCATACTGCCCCATATTGTTCTGGCGTTGGCAACGGACAAGAGTTAGTCGTTCCTGTATTCACGTCGTTGAGTGCGAAATTAACCTCCGGGCCTCCATGAGTTTGTTTGGCTTGAGTTGAGTTATCCGTGGGTTCTGAGTCGGCTGCAGCTGCACTGCTATCGGCTTCTTGGTTATTGTGAGGATGGCTGGCAAGGTTGTTTTGCGATTCGGTCGCCTGCGTGCTGACTGCTGGGGGTGCTTCCAACAGTCCGTGGCAAGAAAGGTGGCTTCTCGCAAAGCGCAAGTGAAACACACCGTTGCCTATAAACTTGTTAGGATATCATGACTGTGGTTACCATAGACCTGTCCTCACATGTTTGGCATTTCTAATGTTTAGTGCGGTCATTGACGTGGCGACCATGGGAGTATATATCCAATTGTTCGTGCCTACGTTTATTGGTTACGGGTCTTCTAATATTTCATGGGCATACTCACAGATGAGATGGTGCTTCTTTTCCAAATGCATAGCAGCATTCGTAGCCTCCATATGTTGTCTGCCTATTACAACATACACAGCAAGCTATTGCGCATATCAAGCATAGGAATGTATTGTCTAGAACAAACATTGTTTGCACTTCCAAGTACGCTTGCCATCATCGCGCATGACTTCGTTGCCATATAACCAATCCCAACTTTTCGGGTATCTAGATCTAGGGTTACTGTAGGTGTTCAATATGTGGTTTGCTGTTGTTGATGAGATTGATGGGCCGCAGTGATCATCTGTTTCCGATGGAGAACCATGCTCGGTTTCTGTGGCAGGTATTGGTGGCGATTGTACTTCTCCGTTGGCATATCCGGGATGCAAAATCATAATTCCACTTTCAACCCTTAGAGTGGTATCCTTGTTGGTAGTGAGGGGAGATTCTGAGCTAGAAGACGAAGCACCCATTACCGGAGTATGCGGCTTGAATGAAGCGGAGCTGCCGGACGCTGCGCTTGAGGAACTAATGAGCTCTGAGGCGAAAGAGCCTGGGCACAAAGAAAAACCCATCGTCGAAACACCCGTTACTGCAGTATTGGAGTCGCCTGTAGTTGCGCTGCCGGATCCTGAGCTTGAATGACTGATCGGTGCTGGGGGAGCGGTCGCCAAAACACCCGTTGCCTGAGTTTCTAACCCCGTTGTAGCATTTCTGCCAGACACTGTGGAGGAAGAGCTAACAGGCTGTACTGTCGTTCCGTCCATTGTGAACTTAACGGTGAATACAGAGCCTGACTCTGTCGAAGAATCCATTTGATGTGGTTGCTCTTTTTTGGTCAAGAGGGAGGTCGGGGCTTGGTGTTTGCGGGGGGGGTGGTTGTTGGGGTTGCTTGGTGGTGGGTTGTGGGGGATGTTCGTGGGGTTGGTGACTTGGCGTCTTCGTATTGTTGGTGGATGACTAGAAACAACAGTACTGGCATGAACAGCAGAGACCGATTCATAGTTCGAATTTATGGCAGCGTTTTTCCGCCAAAATACCTCGTCGCACGACCCTGTACCTCGTGTCCGTGGACAAAGTCTGAATTTTGTTGAGGCGGTTTTTGAGTACGGCCATCACGTACTGGTGTGCCATGGGCACAGCATATGATGTGGCTCACCTTTTGTATACTAGCGCACTCAGTTGGCGCGACGACCTTAAGTCTCGCGCTCCATGCCACGTACACACAAGTCGAAAAGAGAGAAGGTTCGGTACAACAAATTTGAAACTTTGACCGGTTATCACTCTTAAAACTAGATTTTATCCACATGTTCGTATGACGGTGAACAGGGGCCCAGCTCAACCTTCGCTCAGCCAGCCCGATGTAGATTTGCTTATCCCGGAACGCATGTATCCCAGCCTTCGGCTTCTCTCACTTCTCAGAGCAATGTTTCTGATCCACACATGTCGCCATGGGGTTGACCGATGGACGAATGTCGGGGTGAATTCACTGCGGTGAGATTGTCAGAACTTGAAATCCTCCACTCAGTCTCGAGCCTAGGCTTCCATAATAAAGAAATGGCACTCCTCCGCATCACTATCATCTGGAATCTCCACCAGTATTTTCCATAGCCTACGCGTCGTTAGCCGGACAACTTGTACGGTGCAACCGGATAAAGTCTGAAATTCAGATTTTATCCATGGACGTGAGGTACGGGGTTGTGCGATGGGGTATTTTGGCGGAAATAAGGCCCCATACGAATTAAGCAAATAGTATTGCATTACGATTTCTCACGGCTAAGGGATATGCATATGAAACTTTAAACCTCATTTACAGTTGGCCATGGGCTCATTGGAGTTTTCTAAGACTTTGAAGCGCACATTGTTCAATTTACTTTGGAGGCTTTGTGATGTGGGTACATGACACTCCGGGAATGGCGGCAAATAAAGTACGACCAGAAAAGATTCTGTGACAAGTGGGAGCGGGTTTTTAACGTCTGTTTTGATTGAGCAACTGTTTTCTCGTTCCTAGACCTCCCCTAACCTCGCTCGTAAGCTCGCTCGGCGTAAGGAATGAGTTAAGCGTTGGCGAGGGGCTGGGCACGAGAAAAGTCTGTATGTGCCCAAATATATGTTTCAACAGTGACCCCATGATTTTCAAGACAACGGACTTAGGTCCATTGTCAAAACCGCCACTGTATTTCATGTTATAGGATATAAGTTCCGCCAGAAGGATAAATAAGAGTAATGTTCTAGAACGAGCGTGTCAACCAAAATTCTGGTTCGGCGAAGAATCATGTAAACTTACTCGAGCATTTTGAACCATCTTCAAAAAACTCGGCTGCCATACGCGTGATTCTATCGCAACCTCAACTCCACTCTGTTAAAATCTCACGACCACAATGTCCGAAAGTAAAAGGGCAACAATGCTCCCACGCCGAGTCATCATTACTGGCCTGCATCCGGAAATCACCGAATCAGAAGTGCGCAACATCCTCCTTACGGCAATACATCCCACCCTCGTTATACCCATCGGCATAAAATGCGACCGTGAGAACAAAGCCGTGTTTGCCATCGAGATGTTTCTGAGGGTGACAAAGCAATGCATCTCCGCCCTTGGCCAGAGATGGTATGGCATTGATTGGGCTCCAGACAACATCCCAGCTGCGGTGTTAAAAACATATGCCGCGAAGAGTCTGCAAGGTCGCAGAAGAACGTTCATTAGATTTTCGCCTGAAACAAAAGGCAAGGACCTGGAGGAGATGGTAAGACAATATGGACACATCATAGCGTTTCGCAAGAAGAGTGGGTTCGCGTTTGTGGATTTTCTACTACATCAAGATGCGGTCGAATGTATCAATCAGCTCTCGCAGATTGAGGGATACTCGGCAAGTTGGGCCGATCATGCCGTCGTCGACATGTGCATTACGCGGCCCAATGAACGGAAGGAAACCGGGCATCAGCCAAGGTCCGCGTCACCACATTATGTTCTTTGACTACATACTAACAAAACCACAGTGGGAATGTCTCTGATTCAAGGGAGCAAAACAAGCAACGAATTTCTTCTAACAGCAGCTCTCACCTAATACCTGCTTCCGCATCGGACGCGACGACACGAAGTGAACAAAGGGTACAATCCCTCCCTTCCAATAGCTCCTCCGCGGAACCGATTGCACCGCAGTAGCCTGAGGAGATCACAGGAAGAGAGAGAAACTAGCGGCTCATTGTTTCGGATGGACTTGCCCCAAACCCTGTGAGTCCAGATGAAGATATCCCGGGCACCACAAACGATCATTTCGCACACTATAAGAAACTCCTCGCTGAGCAACAATACATCAATGCACAGTACAAAGCACTTTTGCAGAATAAAGAAGGCTTGATGAAAGCTGAACGAAGTCAATGGCAGGTGGATAGGAGCGCCTTGGTTGCTGAAGTAGAGGCCCTCAAGCATACGGCGTCATCGAAGGAACATCTACCAAAACACAGGCAAGAACTTGGCAAAATATGCGCGCTGCAAACAGTCATGTTGCGGCAATGAACGAGCATTTGAAAGAGCTGTGGGATATTACAAAAGGATCTTCGGGGCTATTTTAGTTTACCTTAAACAACAGTTGAACTACCTCAAACGAAGTATGAGGTAGGAGAGATAAGTAATACCATATCTTTTTCAAAGTTATTCATTTCATATAACGTTCAATTCTAGCTGTGGCAGTCCAACAATGTTCATAATAGAGGCGCGAAGGTGTCACCTGGGATCAGGGTCGAGCACGCAACAAACAGTCATATTTTCAATCTACACCGTATCCAGAATCAACGCCGTACAACACAATATCGACAAATGGTGACTCTGTGCCCACACTTAGCATCAGGGCAATACGAGAATCCGAACGCTTCTGTGCCGCACTGACAACACGGGAGCCTGACGATCTGTTAGCAAAGAGCAAGATTGTAATGCTCTGGACAAGGGAAGAAACCGAATAGGAGGCCGTGTGGAATTACAGTTCCCGCACCTGTTTGTGCCGCTGTGGTTTGTGACGGAACACACTCGGCATTTCCAGGAGGTGGGCATTGTGATGAAGGTTGGGTTGCTGTTGGTGATGAGGATTAAAGTGCTGGATGGTCAATGTTGAAATTTCCAGTGTATTCGAGGGGTTGGGAGTGTGCTGTCAGCTCTTTGTTGGGATATGTGGTGGAACAAGATCATCCCAAGATCTTTTATTAGAGGACTTGCCGTTATTCTAGGGAAGCTATTGAAAGATGTGGGAAATATTGAATTCAACGTCGTTATACACACAATTATTCGTTGATCTCAACGGGAATTCGAATTCATGGGGAATTCAAGGATAAACAATTCCAGCATCAGAAGGGTCAATCTTTGACAGCTGACTTTACGACAACACTGCGGAAATCGGCATCTCTGCCTGAGATTTCTCAGTCGATTTGCGGGGTTAGGGGAACCAAAAAATAAATATATCGAACTTATGATTTCCTCATGACATAAGTATCGACATTATGCTACATACTTGGTATCCCAAAACGAAGCTAGTGCAGAGTTGTTAGAGATTCGAGAGATATTGAAAACCGAGAGTAAGACAGCATATGAACACCACGGAAACTATTTAATTTTATATTTCTGGCCCACTTGTTCTGTAAATACGGGCCCAGGACAGCCTGTACATCATTTCTCGGGACGATCCGGAATGATACGTAGTCTGAATATCTTGCGAGAATAGGTTTCCATTTGACGGAAGCCAAATGCTGATTTTGACTCAGGTTTCTCATCAACAGAAGAGCACATCTTCCAATTCAAACAAAATACACCATACATTCCCCGTAACTGTCCATTATAATAACTCAGGATTTCAATAAGCCTATAAAGCGAAGACCAACGCCTCCGATATCCCCAATACACGCCAACAATACAGCCTGGTGGCAACTCTTCGCCGATGATTATTCAGGCATCCGAATGCAATAACACGCTGAATCTCGCCAAATTGTATCCTATGAAAACCAACTCTCGCATATCCTATCCAAGCAATTCCAATTAGTAGTATCCATGAAACAACCATATCCCATAACAAAAACTGCCTCTCACTCCCGCGCTCAGAGACAACCAAATACCGTTGTAAAAAACCCCTACCCACCAGCCACTCTCTATTAGCTTTCCCCATCGCTCCCAACCATCACTTCAATAGCCGAAACACCGCAATCCCAATCCACGACAGTGTCTATGCCCTTTGGCTGCAATACGATGACTGGCAGAACCACCTTGCGTTTCTTCTCCCGTCGTCCTTTCTTGATAAAATCCTTAGCTGTGGGAGCCGGTAAATGCGTGTAGTCAGTACGTTCCGAGAATAGTGGTTCACAGGTCGATGGAGGAGACGGAGGGACGACTTTAATTTTCGGTACACCTGGCGGACGATGACGTGGGAGGCTGCAGGGACATATGCGGCGGAAGGCGTTGGTGAATTTCATCGTTGAGAGGGGTGAGGTCGGCGAGTGAAGGGGATATTTGATCAAACTAGACTGAATGCCTAGGCGAGAAGTGGTAGAAGCTTGGTAGTGCAAAATGTGGTCTAAGTTTACTTTTCTCTGACGTGGCCATTCACCAACGGTGCTACGGGGCCGCACATGAAAACACTCCCACTTCCTCAAAACCGACCAATTTTGTCAACACGATCTCCGACGTACCCTTTCCAGGCTGCAGGAATAGAATCACCGCCGCGATAACACTAATCCCTATCGCTTCGCAAATCTTCAGCATGGCCAAAAGAAATAAAGACGATGACGCCGAATCCGGCGGACGGCATGTCCTCCTTCGACGCTTGTCTACAATTCCGTTTCACTAATCTTGCGTCCAGGCAATCCGAGGAGTATTACTACTCATTCTCCGTCTCCGCCGGCGGTCTAGTCCGCGATCGCAAAGTCTCCGATCCCCCACTTCCGCTCCCGGTTGCTGTGCCCCAACCAATGCCGCAGATCTTCACCAAACCTCCGTTCTGTTGGATCATCAAGGCATGGAATGAAGGATGGATTTTGCCCATCTGGATTGCAATCTTGGCTGCGGTCTTTTTCGGGACTTTGATCGTTTGTATCAAGTTAGTCTTAGAGCTACGGGGGGGGTGATTATGATAGAGAACTGATAGTGATGGACAGATACTACCCACTGACTGCAGATTTGTGGGAACATACTACGGATGATGACTTTGCAACGTTCATCTAAGGTTTACGAGTATAATACAAAACTTCTACGGTGTTTTGAATATACGGTCAGAGTGGAGGACATAAGGGGTAGGCTGGGAATGCGAAGCCGTGTTCAACAGGCTCATGTGTCTACTAGAGTTCGAAAATAGATTTCTTTCGATGTAAATATCGGTTCACGAGAAAAAAGCCATTTTACACTGATCTACTATTCTTTCGTGCCTAGTAGGGACAAGCTCGTAAGCTCGCATCGCGCGAAATTTATTTTGCCACCATTGGGCACGAGGACGTATAAGAATATTTGTGAGAGTAAAACATGTAGCTTTCACCGACCTAATTTCCCAGAAGACCGCAATTTATATCCTCCCTTAAACCTTCCGCCGCCATCATACAGTCCAAGAAATCGCCAAACCCATTCCATCCTGCGATATGATTGGGCGGTTTACGCAGCACCATTTTCGAGTAGCTTAGCCCGAGCCTCGAGCTTACGAACTTCCAGCTCTTCCCTTTTAAACTCCAATTCGCTTCTTTGAAGTCTCAGTTTCTCCCTTTCAATTTCGCGGTCTTCCTCCTTCTGACGGGAGAGAAAGCGGCGATGCGTATCGGTCATTCCTGATAATAGTTAGAGACATTCCTTTCATTTACACAGCAGAAATTCCTACCTCCAGCTTGAAAGAGCTTGGCTTCTGCAGTGTACACAGCAATCGTATCGGGTTCCTGGCGTATAATTCGCTTTTGTGGGTTGTCAGAAGTATCCTCGTTGTCGGAACTGATGATTTCGACTTCGATGCGCTTGCGACCCGAAACTCTTCGGTAACTGGTACTTGAAGTGTTTGCAAGGGCATCCGCAGAGACCACCCTCCGGTTAAAATTGCCTCTATTCTGGGATATAGCTTGGTTTTGCATAGCTAGCGAGGCCTTAGTATCGCGGTACTGTCCGTCGGTGTCACTCTTCGGGTCGTTCATGGCGAGGCAATCACCATGATGCCTAACCATCACTTCGTACACCTCGTAGTAAACGTCACAAATCTCTGTGAGATGCTCTCTGACAGTTTTTGGTGATCCATCCTTGTGCTTCAAAACGTGAGATCCAAAATCCGGGTCGTTCGCAGCCTTGTACGCTTTCATCCAGTCTGCAACGAGTTTCGCAGTTGCGAGCTCGGTCCGTTTTCCTGTTGGATCATCCGACTCTATGCCGAGCTGCCTGACCCAGTTCATCAGAATGGACTTCTTGGTTTCTCCAGGCGGCGAATTGAGCAAAGTATCATATTCGACCGACATGATTGCTGCAAGCGATGAGTTCAGGCCTCTGCGCCATTTTAATATACTGCCGAGACGAGGGGGCATATCGGTGACGTGAAATTTCAAAAACCGTGGTTCGGAAATGGAGTGGTTGCGAAATGGAGTTACGAAATGGAGTTGTTACGAAATGGAGCGGTTGACGTACCAGGCGAGTGTTAGGCGTTGCTCACCGTCCTCAGACCCTAACCCACAACCACATGAAGGAAAGTCCTTCTCTCATCTTTAATGCCGGAGATATTTTCTCGTCGCTTCAACAGGATTTCCTGCGGCACCTCCAGTGGAAATTCCGCCGGCGACCGCGGTGGGAGCCCAAGCCAGCCAGCACCACCGGCACCCCCTGACAGTGAGGGAATTGAAGCAGCAACTGCTACTTCTGAGTCAATTTTAGGTGGCTCCAGCAGATTCAGATCGCCAAGATGAATCACTAGTTCAGAAGGATAACGATGAGACGGATCGAAGAACACGTTTGGAGCCTGTATTTGCCTGTATGCAACAGCTACGATCGTCCTCCGGATATACTCTACTCTGCCAGCACTGCATCTAGTCGGCAATGTGTTTTAGACCACGAACGTCGACCTACTCTTTCCCTCCGCCTTCGTCCTTGCCAGTTTACTCGCCGCCAGCTTTGTTTCCGCTCTCTGTGGCTGGCATCCATTTCGAAAGCTGGATATATGTGTCAAAGCCGGCCGCTATGATGGAAGTGTAACTTGATTGTTCTGATCTCCTCCAGACGATGGGAGGAGAGTCCACTTTATATACACAAAATAGAACCGTATACAGACGGACTATCACGGACATCAACCTCGGTCAACCACGGTTAGGAGTCCGCGTACGTCCATAACCGTCCGCACCCATCCATACCCATTATTAAGCTCTATCATGGTATTCATAACTTATAGTAGATATTTATAAATGCCGACGGTGAGTGCAAGTATTTGTAAATGCCGGTGAATATTTAGATGGGGCGGTATTTGTAAATACCGGCTGTGCCTCCAGGTATTTACTGTCACTGTGAGGGTGTGGGTGCCAGTATTTTTGGCATATAGTCCCGCCTTGGGAAGCCATCGAAATGTTATCTGGCCAGACTCAGACGCATACATGACTCCCCTGAACTGGTATCGGGCGGTGTTCATAAACGCTGTAAACTGAGATTCTAAAACCCGGCCACGTATAAAAATTAAACGGTCCCGGCAATCGCTCCGAATTATGCAAACCGGTGCGGGTTTGATGAAGCCGCACCCGTTTGACTGCTTGGGAACTCTGAGAATACAGGGCATATGGCTCGAGCACGACCGGAGTTTCTCCGGACAGGGCGTGGTGAATTCCTAGCGCCTGAATGAAAGCTTGCAACAACACCAACAATAATTACAATCTTCCTTGCTCTCTCCCCCATCCCTCTTTCATCCTCTGTACCCTCTCTACACACATTAGCCAATATCAAATGGCTAACAACCCTTCACAGCCCTCGGATGAAGAGGGAGATGACGAGATCGGACTGCCAGGTCCCGGCATTTCGCGCCGCGATTTCTTGAGGGTCCCAAAGGCTTGCTAGATGCAGCACAACCTAGAATTGCTAACGCGTCATAGTCCACGCGATTCGAGTTCCCTGCCATTCTTAAGGAGCGCATTCAGACCATCATGCGACAGGAGGAATGGACCGGCCGGAAGCAGCAGTATGGCGGTAACGCGGACTGTTCCTATCGGTTAAATCTGACTCTCAAGACCAACATGCTGATAATTAGCAGTGCGACTAAGATTACATTACATTTGGTACACTATTTACTTGAATATGACCATGATGGACATACATAATCCTCCTGAGAGGCCCTCTATCTCCAACTGCCATATGGGCTATTGTGTTTTGATTTTGATATGCTGAATGGCAGAGCCACTGGCACCTGGCATTGAACAAGCGAAAAATGGCTGGAATGTACCTACAATGAAATAGAACATTGCAGTACAATATAGGATATCCAGATTTAATACACAAATAAACATAAAGAGAGCTGTGACATGGTAGAGAAAATTCGTTTCCATCGTTACATGCTTCAGTGGGTAGGTACTTAAGTATAGGCGCTTTATATTTACTATCACCCCCCTATATGGTTAGAATGCCCGCACTTTAGCCGATAGGAACAGTCCACATTACCGCCATACAGTCACCATGCCCTGTCCGGAGACACTCCGGAGCACGACACGTCACCACCGGCCTCAAGTCATGCAATCGATAGTCCTGTCACCCATCACAAATACTTTAAAACTGTTGAGTATCATTCAACTTTGATATTAGAAACTGTGTCTAATACAAGCTTGAACTATTTCGTTCGCCAGCCCTACACTCTATTTTCCGCAGTACATTCTAATGACGGCAGCCTTTGAATTCAATCCGGTCAATCATACAGTACTGCAATCATATTGATCAAACTACCCTCGGAACATTTGCTTCACCTCACCCCGCCGGCGGATTCTATCTTGCTGGCAGGTCTTACAGCAAATCAAATGTGGCTCAAAACTATCCTGTGGCAGCCACTTCTTATGCCGGGGGCAGTATCTCTCAGGCACGGCTAGCTCTTCTTCCGTAGGTCCTGTACGACGTTGCACGACCTTTCTTCGACCAAATTGCCTGCGTGATGGATTCCTGGACTTGTGTGACTTCACAGTTTCGTTTTTGGAAGATGATGATCGAACCTATTAACTGTTGGCGCTGGAGACGGGTTCTTATATTAAATACATACCGGGTCAACTTTATTCCCAGTGGCGTTAGACATCTTTCTTCCCGATTCAGATGGTCCTGTTCTGGCTTTCTCCTGGGGACATTTCTGGTACATAACCGTAGGCTCGGTTGCCGTACTAGTATCCCAAAGATCCAACGCGGGATCCCGCAATGCGAGAACTGACGACGCAGGTGCAACCGTGATAGAATTTTCAGTCGAGAGTTCCTCTGTATCTGAAGGGTCTAGAGATACCGCCGTTGCTGTGGGCTTTTTGGTCTATTCTGCCAGTGTTAAAATTTACATATGCTGTGTGACATAAGGCTCGATTACCGGAACGTTGGACTGCACCGCAATCGGTATTTCGACGGAGATTAAGCGATGGGGATTGCGCCGATGGGTTTGGAAGACATTCATGGCGTCCCTAATCCCAAAGTAGTCGCTTGAGTCAAACAAAGTTGGAGTAGTGGCCATTTTAATGTCTCGATAAAGATAATTGTCGGAGGTAATTGGGAATAATTGGTTGTTAAACTAATAGGTAGTTTAATGAATGGAGTTCTCAGTTCTGAGAGTACACAAACAGGTTAGAGTGAAGTTGGTTCTTTTGGTGGCAAGCGTTTGTGGGATGTCTGGATGTCGGTGCATTGAAACGATACCAGGCAGTAGAATGAGAACATTCCATACAATGAATAATATCAAAGCCAAGACAGGTCACCAATACCTCACCATTCCGCATCCCCGGAATACCTCAGATTATAGCAGCACCTCAGCGCCGTCAATATTCCATCTTAACTAACAGCAATTCCGGAGATATCCAAGTACCGATCCACGATGGTAATTGAAAGCGTCAGAATCGACGTTCAAATATGTTTTATCTGTCGAACAAGTTGAAGAGAAGCGTCGATGATGCCAGTGGAACGGATGAAACCAAATCGCAACCAAAAATGTCCACAAACCGGATAATCGTCCTCAAGTGAGTTCTCAAGCCAGTCATAGTCTCAAATGGTCAAGTTTTGCCGATAATTTATTTCCAACTACTTAAATCAAGCACGGGTATTGCCCCACAGCTAAAACCTCACCTATTCCTCCGCTTGGCGACTGCCCTCTATAAAGCCCTGCTGCACCTTTGTCCTACAGGACCCACACATATACTTCCCCACAACACATGCACCTCGAAACTCAACCCCTATCTCTTTCTTACATTCAGTGCATTGATACCTCTGTCCTTCAGGGGCTACCATTCCCAGGGATGTTCTCTCCCTCAACTTCGGAATTTCCCCTTGGGCAACTGGCACCTTGAACATTGTCGGTGGGATACCAGAATGATTTGAATACTCGTTTGCGAGGTGGCCATAGATGCCCGGCGGCTGGACGTTAGGATCATACTCGAGTTCGGGTTGCGGAAATGGACTGCCGATGTTGGCTCGGAGGACTTCGCGGCGTTTCTCAACTTTAACATCTTTCGCCCGAGAGATGGTTCTTTGGGGGTGTATGATGGATTCTGCAACTTTACCGATGGTGGTTTTGGATTTGAAAATTTTTGGATTGTCGTCGCTGGGATTTGGAGTGTTAGAAGCCATATTCAGGGAAGCAGTATGTTTATGATGATGACGACGATGTAGAGTTTATTGGGGATTATATAGAGCATGCCAGTAGCTTTCCTAGGCAGGATGAACCATTCGCAAGTCATCGTGCTTTGCTCATATTGAAGCGTTTTAGGGTAAATTGCGTATGAATTTTGTCGACGGTCCATGTTGAAGTGACTCTTTCATGTAGGTTGTGTACATTATTACAATACATAGTCGTCGACCAGTCTTCTTGAGAATCATAGAACCATGTCGAATATCTGGGCTTGCCTAGCCCCAGGCAAGTTTCGACGATAATGATAAGCTAGGGATCTAACTTCCAACCTATTTAAAGACCTTGTATGAGGCGGAATGAAATATCGTAATTATGCAGCCAAACGAACATTCCAAATGTCCGTTATGTTGTAGCTAGGATATAGTCTGACCCGGACTTTGAGAGAGCAGTCTGGATTGCAAGGTTTGAGAGAATTCAAGCTACTTGAGCTTGCATATCGAAAGTCAAAGCAAGGAATCCTCCCCGCCGCTCCTGTAACAAGTCAAAGCAGCAGGTCCTCCCCTAGGAAAATACTGCAAAACCGTACATGTGCTATACGTCTATCCCTTTGCCAAGGATATCAAGGACAATTATCAGGTACCTCGGAATTTGACCTTGGCAACAGGTGAACGCATGAACTCGATGAGAGAAGCCGGATAGAAAACATCAATGACATTTAGTATAAGCTCCGGCGACGACGCTACTGGACCATCGGGGTCAGTAATTAAGAAATACAACCAACCGATACCACACCTCTAGGCCAGGATCACGGCCTGTATTGAAAGGACAACCACAATAGATACCTATCCCATGTTATTATCCTCCAGGCTCATCCTAAACCTGTAACCAACGAAATGGCAGCAACAAGTAGCAACGAGACACAAATCATCGAATATAGTGCCATGATGGACCAGCCAACTGGATAAAACTGGTCATCGTCAAGGACCTCTACAATGTTGTAAAGAGTACAACATTACACGTGCAGTGTAAAAACTTCAACGAAAGGACTACGTGAGTTGTTGACATCACTTGTCCTCCAAAATAAACCCTCCCTCTTGGCAACTGCAGCAGAAGGATCCCAAGCGCGGCCTCATCGCCTTGATTTTCGATTGGTAACAGACTTCGGGTTTCTCCTCTGGTGTTTCGTAAATTGGAAGGACAGGCTCGACTTTACGGCCGGCGGATAGACGAGTAGCGATGATTGAAAGCGTGAAACCGAGGACAAGGACTAGAGGGATGGCTGCTATGTGAACTAAGGCCATGACTTGCTATGGCATCATGTTGGTCGGAGAACTGCATAAAAGTTTAGATTTGGATGTGCACTCACTGTTGTTCCGGATGTGCGAAGACGTGTGCAATAAGACGCAACGGACAAGCAACTGCAGGCAGACCTTGAGCGAAAATAGACGGCTAGTTTGTGAGGAGTTGATGCAAATGTTTAAGAAAGTAAGTGATGAAATTGCGGCCTACATCGACGAAGAGGTTCCGGGGGTACATAGCGCAAGGAGGGTTCAACAATTGTATGTCTTGGCGCAAAAAGGTCTGATGTATACCATAGATGATCCCTCACACCCACCTACATTATTTAAGTATTTTTTTTTATCTTCAAGAAGGTGAGCACCTCGAAGATTCAATCAGCTTGAAAACAAAATAACTTAGCCACGCGACTAGGACTTCATTAAATCACTTACTTGCGTAAATGTCAGGCTCTCCAAATCGAAGTGCTTCCCCAGAGTCAGCTTTCAGCGACGATGCAGAAAATCGCCAATTCATAACGCGATATTCTAGAACGGACCCTGCAGTCAATTTGTTTTCCATCGAGAACTCTGATTCCAGTGCCGGGGCAACTGTCTCATCTCCGCATATTCATGAAACAGCAGAACCGACAACAATGTCTGCGGAAACAGTCAGTCATTTTTGGGCACAGAGAGATGGCACAGCTTTCGAATCGACATTGGCAAGATCGGGGTACACACCTAGAGAATGCTGCGCTATTTGTATGGGACTCATAGGATTCCCTGCCATTACTCTATTGCCGTGCGAACATACAATATTCTGCCTGGAGTGCATTTTGACCTGGCAATCTCAACCTGGTGGCCGATTTTGTCCTTTGTGCCGTGCGTATATCGAATACCTCGCTGTAGAAAGCTTCCTCTATCGTACACACTATGAACCTTCCGACGTGGAATCGCTTTCAGAGCGGGATAGTGATGATTCTGATGAGCGGCAAGAAGCGGGCGGAAGAAGTGACATACAACATGTTGGCCATGGCCCTGGAGAATCCCAGGCAATCGATGCTGGCGAGGAAGATGACCTGGAACCAACTCGAAGGATGCTTCGAGAGGACATCGAGCGCATACGGGCAGAATTGTTGTGGCTTAGCTCGGGTCGATCAAGCAGGAGAACAGCAACTGCTCCTGCGACCAGTATGAGGCAAGTCACCTCTGGGAAGTAGATTTGCGCTGCGAGTAATCAATTAACATTATACCAGGCCCGACCATGACAGCAGAAATGAGGCTCAGAATGATGATATTTCCGATGATGGCATGGATGTCATTGAATCCTAAGAAACCATTTACAATTTTACGTGTCGGATTTAGTGTGGTTTGAGCTAGATGTTTTTCTTGGGTGATGCACTGGAACATCACAGACCCATGCTTGTGTCGATATCGATCTAAACCATTGTACCCAAGCATAATGTTGGAAGGGCCTGCAGTTTTAGCGCGATGGAGATTTTTTAACGAGTTCGGATTCGTTCATGCTCCGTTTTGCTCTCAGAAGAGTGTTTGAGCTGTTTGTTCTTATTTTCTTTCTTTAGAGAACTGCCCGAGTTTGCAGTTATATTGTGATAATAATGTCGATGCTGGCATCATATGATGATGACACTGTAGTAGTAGTGACTGTACTCTACCTCCATTTCAAATGAACAGCTACGTTCAATCGCATGTTGTTTTCAGCCATTGATTGGACATTATCAATGGGACAACTTCCTGCATAACGTAGGTTACCCTGCCATGCAACACGCCCGGGCAATGCAACACCCTGACGACACTCCATCTTCGGAGTAAAAGCTGGGCAGCAACCACAACCATAATCTCCACCCACAACCACAATGCCTAGAGTTAAAGCAAGGAAGGTACAGAAAAAGGAGGATACTATGCAGAAGGCTATAAGGGACTACAGGGGTGGCAAATTTCCAAGCATCAGAAAAGCGGCAGCACACCACAAGGTGGACTTCACCACCCTTTCCAGACGGCTAAGAGGCACAAAGCCAGCACACCAAGTACACCCTGAGAGTGCTCTCCTGACGCCAGAGCAGGAGGAGGCTATTGTGCAGCTGTGTCTGAGGTTTGATAGCTGGGGCCTACCTCTAAAGCTTGCTTATGTTAGGGGTCTTGCCTGCCATATGCAGGACTCAGAAAAGCGAAGACAGCCAGGCAAGCATTGGATGTCACGATTCCTGAACCGCCATCCTATCCTCGCATGCAAGATAGCTAGCCGCATTGACAGGCAGAGAGCCCAGGCAGATGATCCGAAGGTGCTGGCGGAATTTTTCAAACTGGTAAGTGTCCCCCCTCAAAAAATGCGGCACACCCTTTATTAACTTCCTTCAAGCTGAAGAGAGCTCTAGACGAGCATGGGATTGAAGTTCAGAACATATGGAACATCGATGAGAAAGGCTTCCTGCTGGGAAAGGCACTCAAGGCCCATGTCATCTGTACAAGAGC
>MU122295.1:85424-129302 GCA_014904905.1 Wilcoxina mikolae CBS 423.85
TGGCTTTGGCTTTGGCTTTGGCTTTGGCTTTGGCTTTGGCTTTGGCTTTGGCTTTGGCTTTGGCTTTGGCTTTGGCTTTGGCTTTGGCTTTGGCTTTGGCTGTGACTGGGGCCTTTGGGTTATCGACTAGCCTACCCGAGACGTTGACCGCCAATGGTTCAGTAGCCTGGGCCTTCTTTATCGCCTGTAGGAGGTCATCGTAGGGTTCAACTGTCAGGGTCGCTAACAGCCGTCCGACAGGCTTCTCGTAGCCGATCTCATAATCGGGCCGTTGGCGGGGTTTTTGGCGCCTTCCAAGTGTTCGATACTGAAGTCGTACTCCAAGAGAATTTCCGACCACCTAGATTGTCGCCATGAGAGCACTTTGGAAGTTTGGAAATATTCAAGGTTCTTGTGGTCGAACCGCACCAACACTTTGTGACTGGCACCCTTCAGATAGTGCCGCCCTTGCTTGAAGGTCTCGACGATGGCGAGGAGTTCCTGATCGGACGTGTCGTAGTTCCGCTAAGCCAATGAGCATTTCCGAGAGTAGAATTTGACTGGCCGAAGGGTTCCGAAGTCATCATTCTGGTTCAGGATGCCTGCAATCGCCAAGCCGCTCGCGTCCGTCTGGAGGATGATCGGCTTGGGCGGGTCGAAGTGCTGCAAGATCGGTGCTGCGATGAAGGCCTTTTTGAGTTTCCGGAAAGCCAGCTCGGCTTCTCGAGTGCATTCCCATTTCGACCTGATCGGTTGCGATCGATTTGATGGTTTCGGCTTACTGCTCTTGCCCTGGCCATTGGAGTTCTTTCCATTGGATTTTAGTAATTCCGTGAGCAGGAGGGTCACCTTAGCATATTCTCGGATGAACCTCCGATAGAAATTCGTGAAACTGAGGAGGACTTGGACGTTCCATACCGACATGAGAGTTGGCCAATCCTCGATCGTCGCGATCCGATCCGTTTCCATGCTGACACCACTGGCAATGATGACGAAGCCGAGGAAGCCGACCTCCGAAACTCCAAATTGGCACTTCTCTGCTTTGCAATGGAGGCCGAACTCCTGCACTCATTGTAGTACCTTCCGCACATGCTCTTCGTGCTCCTTCTCGTCGGTGGAGTAGATCAGGATGTCATAGAGGTAACATACGGCAAAGTCGTCGATGTAAGACCGCAGGCAATGGTCGATGTAAGACTGAAAAGTAGCCGGTACGTTGGTCAGTCCGAATGGCATGACCTTGTACTGGAACTGACCGTATCGGGTTCGGAAAGACGTCTTGTATTCGTCACCTTCCTTAATGCGAATAAGGCGATAGGCTCCACGAAGGTCGAGTTTCGTAAAGATCGTGGCGCTGCCAACACGGTCAAATATCTCCGAGATCAATGGAAGGGGATACCGGTTCTTAATTGTGCCCTCGTTGAGAGCTCGGTAGTCCACACAAAGTCTCAAGCAGCGGTCCTACTTCTTTGCAAACGGTATTGGCGCCGCCGCTGGTGACGATGACTGCTGGATGAAACCATTGGCCAGGTTTGTGTCAATGTAAGCCTTTAGAGTTTTTAACACAACCTCCGACAGGTTATAGATACACCCGTAGGGCAGCTTATACCCGGGTACCAGGTCGATCGCATGGTCAATTGACCGGTGCGGTGGCAGCGTCTCTGCCTTGGCCTTGCTAAAGACATCCACAAATTCCTTATACTTGGCAGGGATACGGCCGCCGTTGTCTGAAAGCACTGTTTCAGGTGCAGCTCCATCTGTACTCGTTAGCTGTGTGTTTTCAATTGTCTGATGGAGGGTAGGAATTACCGGGAGTAGCAGTACCAGCTGGCCCAGACACAGAGGAACATATGACCATGGCGCGCCTCCTCCCTTCGTGGCTCGGCGAGCCGGTAGCAGTCATTCAAGTACCAGCAAAGTAACTCTTCTGCTGCAACTACCGCCACGGCTCCTGCTCGCTCGTCCAGCTCCAGGGGCTTCTCTCACCTTTGGTCATGCCTTCCATGGACGCTCCCAGCAACCCTGTGCAATCGCCAAGTTGTATGGCGAATGCCTCGAGAACCATGTCGCTAGCTATGAGATCCTCGAATACGGTGGCACCAAGCAGATATATGTCTGGAACCTGGCCCTCCGACGTCACCTGGGTGGCCGCCGGTGGTGCCACGAACTCATTTGAGTCTGCAGCGTTTTAACCTGTATTCTGTGCTAGGGGTCCGCAGGGCCAGAAGTCGACCGGATGTCCAGTCAACCTCATGGTTTATAGTCTTGAACCAAGGCAAGTCTAGAACCAGATCATAAGCCATACGAACGACCAGCACCTCCGATTCGTCAACCGGAGCCAAGAGCTCAAAATACTGAACCGAGATGTTTGCTTTTCAACTCTACTTCGCAGACATCATCAATTGGCCATTGAGACCCTGCGTAGCTGTGAACGCCGGTTCATGTTGTAGCCCGAGTCGCCTGAGCAGCCTCGGGGACATAAAGATGCTCGTCGTACCGCAGTGGATTAGAGGCTGAATGCACTGCATCTGGCCGTGTCGATCTTGAACAAGTACTTCGTGAACAATGTGAGACGAATCCGGCTTCTCTGTACCACATCAGTATTGACTTGAAAAGAGAGCCTGGGGGGGCTCAAGGATAACTCTCGATTTGAGAGCAATTCGGTGGGGCTGGATCTCATCTATCGTCGCCAACAACGATCTCATTCCCAAACTCTCTGGCTCTAACTCCTCTTCGTCCAGCCTCTCCCGCCGGCCTAGGTACCGGGAGAGGTATGCGAGTTCTTTGACTGTTGAGTGTTGAATGACTTTTGGCGTTTCATTTGGTAGTGCCTGCCACCGCCGTTTCCGCCGGGCGTTGGAGTTCTCTCAGGGAAATTTGCCCTATTGTACTTCAGGCAGTAGTGCGTCTTATGCTCTTTGCTGCAGGAACCGTGTACACTGCCCATTTGCCTTTCTGCTCTCGTAGACCTCCTTCGAAACCCACGGAGCTGCGGGCAAATTGGCACGAGTGTTACCGGACTTGTCGTTGGTTGACCTCTCGGTCGGCAGTTGTAATGGCGGCCGGCCTATGGCAGGGTAATCGCACATCCGCCCAGTATATAGTCAGCTCATGCGAGTGCCCTTGCACGCCATCGATAACCTTACCTATTGAATCTACCTCATTCTCGAATCCACGTTTGGAACCGTATCTACACTTATACGAGGCCGTACACGGACGTACGCCCTTACACTGTTATCGATCTTTAGTAATTGGATACGTTTCGCTCACGGGATTTCATGAATTACCCCTGTTCGACACGTTACCTATCATCGAGAAGTCACACGAATACACGAGATTACTTCAAGAAATCACACACCCGATCTACCTATCATCAAGAAATTCTATGAATCTACGAATCGACGAGAGATTACCTCGAGATATCCTACGGGTCTCATTACCCCTTTTTCTTGGCGCGTCGCTTCAAACTCAACGCGAAGTCGAAAAGACTGGAAGGAAACCGAAGACGAGATAAGGCCCAAAGACGCTATAAGGCCCAAAGACGAAGTAAGACGAGCATCTCGGTTCAGTATTTTGATTTGAGTATCTTTATGGTGCCGAGGCCGCTCAGGCGACTCGGGCTACCACCCGAACCGACATTCATCTCCACCCGGGCTGATGGGCAGGTGGTGATGTCTGCGAAGGAGAGTCCAAGGTCGAAGGGCATGGTCGAAGGGCAAAAGTCGGAGGGCACCCGAAAGTCGAAGGACGAAGCGAAGAGTAGTGGATGACGGATGGGATGACCGTACCTACGATCCGGATGTCAAGCGGACGCGATCACGATCATCGTTTGCACGGAAGTGTACCTTATCGTTTGCACGGAAGTGCACCTGAATCGGAATACGAAGCGCACTTGACGATCACCATCCTACGATGTGAAGCGCACTTGACGATTGCCTTCCTCCGAACTGAGCGGAAGCTCTGAAGCGCACTTGACGATTACCTTCCTACGATCTGAGTAGAAGCTCTCAAACGAACTTGACGATTGCCTTCCTCCGAACTGAGCGGAAGCTCCGAAGTGCACCTACAACGCGTTAGCATCCACGAACGAAGCTCACTTTCGGAGCGTCAGCATTGCACAGACGAAGTGTACTTACGGAGAATGATTACACGAATGGCACTTAATGGACGTACGAAGTTACCGCGAGGCGGGCTTCCGAGGGCACAAGCTTTGCGCGAGCTAAGCGCACTTGATTGATATTGTAAGTTTGACCTTCTCTTGGATGCTCACGAGTTAGATAATCGACGAACCACATACCATTGATGACGAGAGCCAGTGATGTTTACCGATACGAGCACCACCAAGGCTGCACTACGGAAGCTACGGAAGTCATGGATTTGGTGATATTGAGATCTGGAGGTTACAGGGGTCAATTGGACGTTTCCTTCTCTTCTCTTCTCTTCTTATTGGATCTCGGCCCCGTATAAATGGCATCGGTACGGGTTTTACCACCTACCACTAGAGGTGGACTTTCCCCGTGCGCCGGATCCGCCGAATGGTCACCCTCGAGCGGTACCGATTGGCAGCGGAATTTATGAGGCCGTACGAGGGCGTACGAGCTTGGATTCTTTCTTCTTCTTGTTTTCTTCATGTACGGGTATACAGCCCAGGAGGTCTGCAGATAAGGAGGGGGATGATGTAATGGCGGCCGGCCTATGGCAGTGTAACCGCACATCCGCCCAGTATATAGTCAGCTCGTGCGAGTGCCCTTGCACGCCATTGATAACCTTACATATTGAATCTACCTCATTCTCGAATCCACGTTTGCAACTGTATCTACACTTATACGAGGCCGTACACGGACGTACGCCCTTACAGCGGTTCTGAGATGGATGGCCGATAACTTCGCTTCCCGCCTTTTTGGGACAATTCCGGCTGCCTTTCCTGTTGCTTCTGCTGCTGCTGCTGGCCGCCGAGTCTCTTATCTGTGTGTATGCCCTCTGACGCTGCAGCCTTGTCGAAAAGGTCCTCGATTGTCTCGAACCTTCAACAAGCGGGGGTCATCGGACTGACCTTGTTTCTGAGTGCGTGTCGGAGACCTGCCCAGGCCATGTCGTAGAGCATCTGCTCGCTCCTTTGTATGGTCCATCCGGGCTGTCTCCAATTAGCTTTCACACGGTTCGCGTAGTCTCTAACCGGCTCATTAGGCAATTGAATGTATTCATCCATCGCCTTCATTACCGCTTTCCCACGGCAATCCCTGTCTCCCAGTAGAGTTCGCTAGGTGACCGGACACCCGCGCGTGCAACTATCGACAACCACTCGATTAATCCGCCTCTCACCACAACCACAATAGCTAATAATACCAGAATTTAGAGAGTAAAAGAGAATCAACTGAAGTACATTCTACCAGTGGGTAGGGCCTCCATGCCTGCGCAGGCAGGTTACTACACGCTCTGGCATGCTATCTATGATCTTATAATACTCAACCCATGGCAATCCTTCCCACACTTCCTGCGCAAGAACTATCAACTCCTCCTTATTATGGGGTATTCTCCTCCTCTCCCAGACTGTTTTCCTGTATTGCCTTTTGAAAATAGCCCACACATTTTCAATTGGATTAAGATCTGGTGAGTATGCTGGCCAATCCATTCTTTGAATACCATGTTGAAGGCGATGCTTTCGTGTATACTCTGAAGTATGATAGCTAGCTCCATCCTCAATTGTTTGTACACCATCTTCAAGACCTCCAGCTTTCTCATATAGTGGTAGGAGGTATGGCAGAAGGATCTCATGAACGTACTGCTGGGAATCAAAGCCGTGTCGATCTTTTTCGGTTTTTCGTTCGTTTTCAGTTCGCTGACGCATAACAACAAGTGGTGTATGATATCCATAAGTGAATGCAGCCCAAAACCATACTCCAAAAGGTTCTCCAATAAAAGTTGGTTGAAGATTCTGCAGTTGATAGGCAGAATCGCGACCTGGAGTTCATCGTACCTTGCGGCGCCATTCAGTCCCTGCACCTACTTGCAACCGAACTTCATCTGTAAAGCAATGCTTTCGCCATCTCTTCAATTCCCACTTTGATCGTTTCCTACACCACTCCTTTCTTGCTTTGCGACTCTTCTGATTAAAATAGGGCTTGCGTCGCGCAAGGAATGTCCATCGATTCATGGCACGCAGGTAATCTCCTGTAGTACGGGGTTTAACAGGTAGACGTGCTTCATTGGTGATTTCGGCCAAAGTCATTCGAGGATGCGTATCAGAGATCTGTCGCAAGCGTCTCTTGTCACGCTCATTTAATATGGGTAACCGGCCCTGACGTGGGGGTGGCTTGACTTCACCGTGGTTGCGCCAGTAGTTGACTATTGCTTGTGCCTGACTCTTGGAAACCCCTGTAGTGTGCTGGATATTGCGATAACTTTCACCTCTTGCATGTCGCTCGATTACACTGACTCTCTCGCTTGCTGTAGCTTCGCGTCGTTTGCCTGTCGCTCGATCTTGTGGCATTGTGTGGTGGTGAAGAAGGGGACTCGCGATCGTGAGGTGAAAAGGTCGAAGTCCTGCAAACAGGGGTCAGAATCTGCGCATAGGTCCCTGGCCCATTCGGAAGGGTCCATCATCGCCGTCTGATGCTGCCTTGGATCCAGGTGGTTGCTCCAGCAGTCGAGGAGTGAAACTGCGTATTTGACTTGATCGCGTCCGCCGCGTGGGAACCAGTGTTTGGCTGAGTCAAAATTGGAGCGTAACACGTCGATAAACTTGTCTAACTCCTTGGCTCCACCGCAGTATCGTATGGGGTCGACCATGGCGAAGATTGCAGGTTTCTCATACATCATGGCTTCGCGTTCAGCACGTTCTGGGGCCCATTTCTCTCGTTCGAAGGCCAATCGTTCTCGCTCAGCCTTTAACCATATGGCCTGATGTTCGAACATCGTCTTTAGCATCCTGTGTTTGGCCGACATTGCGCTAATATCCTCGTCGGTTATCATGGATTTGAAGCCGTCGTCGCAGTCGTTACCGTGACCTTCATCTTCGTTGTCGACCTCTTCGTCGTTGACTTCATCTTCGTCGTCCACATCGTTGATCTCGACGTCTGATAAGGCCGCCGGAGCGGTCCTGGACCTGGTGATTCGACGTGTTTGGTTCTCGGACGCGGAGGTTGCGGCCTGCAAGAATTCCTCGCTGTCACAACTGTCAGTGACACGTAATTGAGTTCTAGATGACTTCTTTGAGGGCATTGGGGCTGCAATTGTATGCAATCGACAAATCGTCTGTTTGTGTACGTGTCGTGACGCGTCGAAAAAGTAAACAAATCACGAAACCCCGTGAGCGAAACGTATCTGGTGACTGAAAAGCGATTATAGTGTAAGGACTTATGTCCTCGTATGGATGGATACTTAGAGATACGGTTGCAAACGGAATATGTGATAAAGATATCAATTGTACGGTATGTAGGTAAGATAATCGCTAGCGTGCCAAAAGTACTTCGCGAGGTGATTATATTTGAAGGGCTGTTATCCGGCCTTGGCAGCCAGGTGCACTTGCGAGGGCCAAGTGCGTTTGGGACCCAAGTGCATTTGCGAGACCCAAGTACGTTTGGGACCCAAGTGCACTTGCGAGGGCCAAGTGCACTAGGGAGTCAAGTGCACTTGCGAGGGCCAAGTGCACCTGGCACCGCCATTACACTTTGCCAGGCAAATGTTGTTCTTTTATAGAAGGTGTGGAATTACTCGATCTCACTCATCAATGATTTTGGTATTTGTACTTAGACAGCTATGGCCTCTGACGGTTAGGCTGGTTACTCGATCTCAGTAGGTTGCACTTCTGTTTCGATTGACTTTCGGCACTTGTTATAGTATAAGCCACTCCTGTAGGTTATCCTCATATTGTCAGGTTTTGCCAAGTAACAACTATACCCATTTGCGTTTCTTCTGAACTGTATCCACGTATGCAGAAAACAGGTTTCGACAACGAAAGCTGACACATTCATCGAACCATTGCTTAAACTTAGATCTCTTGACTCAATGCTGAATCGGATAGTGGGTTACAAGTATATATTTAACTCCATATACCTATGTTGGTGGCAAATCAATGCTATGCCACGTATCTTACCACCATCGCGTCTTATGTTCTTGACAGAGTTGTGCTCTCGACGGTCCGGTAATCCGGCCAGCCATGTCATTGGTAGTAAGACCCAAACACATATTCTCAACAGGTAGCCATAACTACTGGGGTGCAGTTAACATATTCGCTTCCAGTATTTCAGTCCACTTATAGTAACGTCCCTCAGATCGAACACTGTCGTTTGCCTGTGGGAGAGGCTTTCCGGCGTACTGGTATCTAGCCAGCTGTCTCAAATAGTTCTGGATAACGAAGATAGTTCTGGTTGAAAGAATCATGCACGGCTGACCTGAGAGTGCCCGGTATGTCATGATCCTGCTTCAGCAACACATGTAAGTTCCTAACTATCAAGGTGTAACACCAGGAGCGTCACTCCAGGTTTACCAGTACAAGTAGTATCCTTACTGCTTTCAGGACTTGCTTGCGATGGAAGTTATGAAGATTCGCTCAGGATGTGAAAGTCACTAAAAGATAAAGATTCAAGACAAAGATGTTTGGCTTTCCAATGTGTATATTGTTAAGGCTTGTTCTCCTCGTCAAGAAGCTTGCCCCTTCTACCCTCGAAGATTCTAGAGGTCTTTATACCTCTATCCTCTCACTCTAACAATTACTTCTATCTACGCTTTTCTCATGAGCTCCTCTACCTAACCTTCCCTTCGCTCCAATGCCCTTCATGCCCTTCAGCGCTCTTTCGGACCTTCCGTATCTTTCTGCTCAGATCTCTAACTCAGACGAATAGAACCCCTACTGACATCAGTCCTTCGGACTTCTGTGGTCCGGACCTATCGTATCCTTTCGATCTCTTTGCTTCCAGGCGAATGGTATCCTTTCGATCGAGAGGGACATAAGAGGCTTCGTCAGCTAGGCTGCAAACGCAGGTGCTTTCGTATCTACAGCTTCTCAGCTGCCTTCGCATTATCGATGGCATGAGCTGGCAGGGAATCGTCCCAATAACCACCTTTTAACTCCTTATCAGTGGTGTGGTTGACTGCATGACAACTCATCTGATTTCGTTGGGTGCGAGTGATATCTTGTGTAGTTTCGATGACGTCCAAGGATGGCGCTTGTACTATCCCGATGCGGCTGTGATCGAGTGATCGCAGGTGACCCCGCTCCGATGGCCTTTGGTGATGTACACCTTGTGAGGTGTAACACAAGGACCTAGGTATATAGTACCATGCCACCATAAGTATCTGGAACGATGCATCCGCCAGCTAAGTGTTTACAATATCGCTGTTCATTCAAGAAGGTGTACTGCCCCCACACAGGTTTATCATTCTGCTTTGTCAGGGCTCGGTATTGCCTAAGCATATTTGTTATGAAGAACTTCGGTGCTCAGTGGAGGAGATACCACGGGTGTGACGTCAGCTGACTTCCGAAAAGCGCTGACCGTAGGTTGCCATGAACTTCAACCTTACCTCGTATACCTGCTAAGGAGAAACCCCTTACAGCACCAGTGACCATCACAGATGAAATAGAATGGAAACAGAAATGGAGAAAGCTACAGCGAGCGAAACGATTCATTCAGAGATCAAATATGCATTGCAAAGTGTAGGTTCATGACGATGGAGTTTCGGAATGTACAGGTTTCTCAGCTGATTCCCATGGAGACATGCTACCAGAAGGTGATGGACTTCCTTGAAGCCACAGATGTTGGGAAGTTCCCAGCCAAATGAGTGCAGCCAAGTGAGTGGTGGTTATTGAGGTGGTATAAGGTGAAGTCCATGTCTTGGCTGGATATAAGCAACCTGATTGGTCGAGCTGATAGCCGGATTAGTCAGTAGTGAAGGTGCAGCAAGCAGACTCAAAAGAAAGAAGGTTTCCACCAATGAGAATGCTTCGCAGTGACCTTGTATATGCATACATGTATATATATATATAATACATGGTTATGCATATTCATTGTTACCATAAAGTATTCTTATTGTTTAACTTATGTGTTAACATAGTTTATACTTCATAGTTGTTGTTCAAAATCTTAACCAACATGTTATCACATAATTCACAATAGCCACTTCTCCGTTTTTCTTCTCTTTACTTGCTTTCTGGATACTAGAATATATATACATGTGTTTCTCTCCCACCTGCTATTACAGCTTCAACTGTATGATATGAATGTTTAATATCTGCAGTTATGACCTGAATACACAGCAGTTGTTATATGGTAGTCTATACAGCAGTGGATAAAAGGTGGCCAAGCCAGATTGTAACACCGGGAGCATTACTCCAGGTTTACCAGTACAAGTAGTATCCTTACTGCTTTCAGGATTTGCTTGCAATGGAAGTTATGAAGATTCGCTCATGATGTGAAAGTCACTAAAGATAAAGATTCAAGACAAAGATATTTGGCTTTCCAATGCGTATATTGTTAAGGCTTGTTCTCCTCATCCAGAAGCTTGTCCTTCTACCCTCGAAGATTCTTGAGGTCTTTATACCTCTATCCTCTCGCTCTAACAACTACTTCTATCTACGCTTTTCTCATGAGCTCCTCTACCTAACCTTCCTGTCGCACCAATGCCCTTCCTGCCCTTCAGCACTGTTCTGAACCTTCTGCATCTTTCCGCTTAGATCTCTAACTCAGACAAATAGAATCCCTACTGACATCAGTCCTTCAGACTTCTGTGGTCCGGACCTATCGTATCCTTTCGATCTCTTTCCTTCCAGGCGAATGGTATCCTTTTGTAAGGACCTATGTCCTCGTATGGATGGATATGCATAGTTACGGTTGCAAACGGGAATAAGTGATAAAGATATCAATTGTACAGTATGTAGGTAAGATAATCGCTAGCGTGCCAAACGCACTTCGCGAGGTGATTATATATGAAGGGTGGTTACCCGGCCTCGGCAACCAAGTGCACCTGGGAAGGCCAAGTGCACCTGCAAAGGCCAAGTGCGCTTGAGAGCCAAGTGCACCTGGCACCGCCATTACACCTTTCGATCGTCAGGGACATAAGAGACTTCGTCAGCTATGCTACAAACGCAGGTGCTTTCGTATCTACAGCCTCTCAGCTGTTCTCGCATTATCGATGGTATGAGCTGGCAGAGCATTGTCCTAATAACCATCTTAAACTCCGTATCGGTAGTGTGGTTGACAGCATAACAGCTCATCTGATTTCGTTGGGTGCAAGTGATAATCTGTGTAGTTTCAATGATGTCCAGGGATGGCGCTTGTACAATCCTGATACAGCTATCCTCGAGTGATCATAGGTGACTCCGCTCCGATGGCCATTGGTGATGTAACACAGATACAGAGCAGTAGATACATGATGAATTTACAGATCGTCAAATGGTTCCTGGCAAGACTTTGATCAGGTCAGACAATGAAATTTCAGTCAGGTACCAGGTCAATTTATTACTTAACAGCTTTTCATTCACCATATCTATAGACATCGTGGATACTGGGTGGTTAGACTTTGTCATTCAAAGCTGGACTGACTTGTGTTACCACCAGTTGAATTCAGAAATGGATAGAAGTTACCATCGCAGTGGATATATGAATAATACTGGCAGTCTACTGCCTTTTACTACTCAATATTTTTTTAAAGTAGCAAAAGCTTCCATTTTATATCCATGATATTCACCTGTGGGAAATTGTAAAGCCTATAGACATTCACAGATATTATTGAGATATTTAGAAATTTGTTCAGAATCAGACCATATTTGCAAATACTCATATGCCACCAGATATCTTCAATTGCCATGTATTATTTTCAAATGACTGAGTGTAATCTGATATCTGGGGTTTCATCTGACATATAAATCACTAAAATGGATATCTGATTGTGCAGGGCATTTTTTGATGATATGCTAGGCCTGACTGATGAGGCTGTCTGAATAATATCAGTGGTTTGATCAGGTCACCTGTGAACATTGGATATATGGTGATCAATATTTGGTGGTGGATACCCAATGGGAAACATAAAATAGTAGATCTTCAGGAGCTGATACACAGTTGCAGATAAATGTTTCCTGATCCAAATATGGTTCTGCATATGGCTGAAATATGGCAGCATATATCAAGCAGTGGTAGACACAAGGCGGCCAATTCAGATTCACAACAGTTGATATACAGTGGCAGATTTACAGTAGTACACCAGTAGTCACAGTGGTTGATACATAGTGGTGGATACAGCTGAACACTGGCAGTATGGTACAGGGCTTGGGAAGTAATCAGGGTGTCAGTTCATGAACATCAGTTTAATAATGTCTTT
Source organism: Wilcoxina mikolae CBS 423.85 (assembly GCA_014904905.1). NCBI lineage: Eukaryota > Fungi > Ascomycota > Pezizomycetes > Pezizales > Pyronemataceae > Wilcoxina > Wilcoxina mikolae. The sequence goes on from MU122295.1 coordinate 97,716, forward strand.
TTAAGGCGGCAAAGCCGCCTCCAAAACATGTAAAACACTAATCAAGCGTGTATATAATTGACAACTGCATGCATCCCACAACCCAGAAGCGCTACACTAAGCCAGTGTACGTGAAGAGAGGTTCCGTCCTACTCCAAGCGTCACTCATGACAAGCTGAAGACGGCGTCATTATGTTTTTATATTCCTGACGGAAGTGACAATCGGCACTTTCCCTGTTGTACACAACCAGTGCTCCAGTTGCAGAATTTCCAACGCCCAACTTAAGTATACAATACACATTTTGAATTAGGTATTATGATGTGGCCTACGGCGTGCCAAAAGGCAACAGATACCCAGTACGCCATGTCAGACATAGCTGAGCTACGAACGATTTTTGATATTTCATGCTTTGCATGCATGATCATGCTACAAAGAAAATCATCGACACAACAATCCACAATGACATACCTACCCAACCATGGACTCTCAGGGGACATTCCATTCCTTAGTTCTGGGATATCCTAAAGAAACCGTTGTATGGAGCTCAATTGTACGCTGAGTGGCCGGCTTCGATTTAACTGATGGAAACCGGAAGCGCGGCCCACCGCAGCATGCCGCAGGTTTTTGGAACTTGCTACCGGGAGAGAATTCGGTACGACTTCAGGATCAACCAGTTAGTAGTTTAGACCATAGCAGGTACAGCAGTACTACGACAGACCTGGGTGAATTACAGGCGGGTAATTTTCAGAAATAACGACGCGGCTCCATACCTGTTTAAAACCACTCCCAACCGCACTTCGCTTCTTCCGCTCAGAATTTTCACTCAGTTCCCCACCGTACTTTAATCTTTGCTGTCGACGAACGGCCGCTACTTTAACACTATCCGTTCGTCCTTATCTGAGTAGTCGTCGTCCTCCTCATAGACAAAAGCCTAAAGGTTCGTTGAAATCAAGCTTTGAGACCAGTTCGCATTACAATACACTCTCAACTGAGCGACAGTTCACGCTGACAGTTTTGAAAGTCATCTTCAGGACGATTAGCAGTCATTGTTTCCACGGAGCACCTGTGAGAAATCAGCTTCGAATCAACCCTACGTCTGTTCATTCATCTCGTTTTCCCAATTGCTCGCTAACTTCTGTCACTCTTCGGCTACAGGGATCATTTCTACATCACTGAGAATATGGCGTCGGTCAACAATGAGTTCTTGGAGCGTAGATCATTCAAGCCTAAAATTAACTGGGAGAAGGCGTGTTTCGGCATCACCGTCATCTTTGTTCTCGTCGCAGTATTGATGCTTCTGTCCGGTATCTTTTGGCATAGACACCGGAAGGAACTACAGAGGCAAGAGCTTGAAAGGAGGAGCTATTAAGCTCAAACTCTCTGGCTAGTTGTCGTCATACGGGCTGGCATATTGTTTAGTTTTGGGCTTCATTGTCTGATACCTTTTGCCACGGAGAGACATTTATAGTTTTCCTGGAGCCTTGATGCAGAATCGAATCTCTTACAGCTGAATTCATTACTGATATATGACTGTCTACATTGAGTGAGAACCAGAAAACTAGAAGACGTACGAGACGTACATTATACCGTTTTATCGCGACAGAATAGAGACCGTCTTCACTCATACAGGGTTGTTAGGTTGGGATATCATCTTGGCAGTTGGTGATGGAGTGCCGTGTTGTCTAGTATGGAGCACACCTTGTGGTTCCGGAGGACAATATGTTACAACATTGACATTGCCTCAAATTACTTTCGCAGTACTCTCGATTGTTTATTTCCCGCGATCCACCCCGCAGAATTCCGTATATAGATTTATATTTCGCAAATGTCATATATCTCATCCCGCCATTGCTTTTCAACATCAATCTTTTTTCCACCGTCGTCATAGCAATATTTTGTAATCCTGGGCGTTGCTGTGAAACAAAAACATTTCAAACCTCCAAATCAATACTATTGCAACGTGAGTCGAACCTGCGACCTTGTCCCCAACAAATCCGGCCTCATGGCTGGACGCATTAAACGCTTGTTCAGGAATTTATCACAGCTCGTCTGTATTCCACCCGTCATTTAATCCGCTATGTTTATGGGGAGAGGTACCTACTTAAGTATACAACCTCAACAACCTGCCCATCCAATACAAGTACTACCTATGTCGCCCAAACCTGTTGTCCCGCGGCAACATTATCTGTTATCTGAGCATCTTGACTTCGAACTATAAGGTGTGGTGAATTAATCACTGTAGGGATAAGCCGGGTCTGTTCATAGCAATTTACCGATTTCATCCCGTTTTCACAATCCATCACTTCTCACTCGATCATTTGTCATCACTCGGTTTTGCGAAGTGAATCCAATGCCCTAGCTTGATATAAAGAGTTTTCACACAACTCATAGTACTACCTCTCTTGACCTCCTACTTCCACACTTCCGTTCTCTCACTTAACCTCACAATCGTCTGCCTCCTCCTGACCCGTGCAGAATAATTTGTCAACGCTCCTGTCCCAGAAACTCAGTACCGGTGCAGACAACCAAACTCCGCTCAATATCTTTCTCTTGTCAGTATCCCTTTATTCTTTTGGCTCCAAACGGTTATTCCTGGAGACGGGTGTGCGGTTATCCCAGTCGATTTAAGGATCACCACCAATCACATCGGAATTCCCCCTTTGGTTGTGTCTAGCCTCCTCATCAATGGGTTTGATTCCCGGCAAGCTGTTTGGTCTTAACGCCCTCCCGTGAGGTATATACGGTACACGGGGATTTCGCCTCTCTATATGGCGCGTTGCGAAGATGTGGCACCCGCGCGTGCTCAAAGTCCTCTGATTCGCCAGTTGAAGAGTCGATTTCTTGACTCCCTGGTAAAAGACCAAGCTCGTAACAAGTCAATAGATACCCTCGAAAATATCTTCGGTGCGAATTAGAGTTTGATGGCATATGCCTTCAAAATTTGAGGATTGTAAATACCTATACTAACTGAATGATTAAGTCCCAGAAAATAATGACTATCCAATATGAGGAACCGCTACGAATCCCATCGAAAAGCCCAGGACGGGTTTCTCGCATGCATGCGGAACTTCCAACTACTCTCCAGCCCTCGGGGACCCGGCTGAATTCGTTTGTGCCCCAAGTGCTGGTCAAAACGTACCAAAACGGTTGTTGATGAATTATATTCAGGCTCGTTCCTCAAATGCCCTCAGTCAAACACAGTGATCATAGAACCGGAGGTGATACCTTGCCTATGTCTGGTGATAATACAACCCAGATTGAAAGGTGCGTGTATGACGCTGGTTTCAGTTTTGCGCGCACTCGATGCAAAATCTTGACCCTTGTATGGAATTTCACTCACCAATACCCATAAAGATGTCTGAACAATACTGCAGTAACATCTACAGTCGGCAGACTTCCAACTCGTTCATCATCTCTAATACCGCTGTCACCACCCTTACTCTCTATGTTTGACACAACAGCAACCACCTCAACAATTTCCACACCCACTGTATCGTCCTCGGGGAGATCTACAACCTCTCATTGCTTTTCGAGATGTCACTCAAGAACGCATTCTTCCGCGGCGTCAACCAAGGATTCCCTATCAGACTCACCTGATGGAGAAACTGAAGCCACGAATAAGTAAGCGGATATAGCCACGAGTCATCAGTTGTGACGCTGACGTTTAACAGGATTTTTGACCTTCATTCCTGTCGTTCAGACACTCCTATCAGTCAACATGTTCACTCCAATAACAAGATAGACCAGCCTTCTCTGAACGACGAGGGCTCGGTCAATCCACATACTCCGAACGAAAGAGAATTGAATGAGATACATCATGTCAGCCAAGTAACAACCAGAACTGTTGATCACCTTCCTGATTGGTAAGTTCTGAACGTAAGATTTGTGGAACATATAGCTTCTGACAGCGGGACAGCGCTTGGTGTCCCAGTACTGGGCACAATGTGATCGCTGATGGATTGCGTCCAAGCTTCAACATGGTAGCGTATAGTCTCCTCCTTATTCTTGGTTTAGGCTATAGTGAATATATTTGCATAATACTAATATAGGACTAGGGCTCACTCCAGACCTGGCCTTGTTGCTGATCCCCGAGGGGGGATTTTTGCTTCTTCCGAAATAGACCCGGAGAGCAACAAACATAAATTCAAACTTCCGTCACGCAGTCCAAGCCCGAACAGCCCACGACTTTCCGCTCGCAACGAGCGACAAGGTCTGTCAACCAATGTCGTTGAACTCGTGGATTTCTTTGCCACAGAACCAGCGCCTTTGACCAGTGACGACCAGGAAATTCCTGCAGCCTTTGTTGCTCTTGCCGATGGTAAGAAATATATTGGCCTCAAGGATGTCGCCAGCCGTGGCTTAGGATGGAGGCATCCCGAACGGGTCCTGGATTCAGACTTAGATCATTTTACCGAAGTCACGGCTCCCCCGCGGTTCAGAAAACCACTGCCACGAGCCCTTGGCGGTGATTCTCCGGTGCATTGCCAGTCGGGTGCTCGCCAGGGACTGTGGTCAAATTTGAAATATGCTTTCTGTTTTACCAACCGGAAATCAATGCCTCGCCGTTCCCCGCGGACCCACCTGCACCATGCCACCTCAAAACGCGAATCAGGCATGGATGCAAGAACTAGTCAAAGCGGCTCGAGTTTCAATGTTTAGCGACCCCAGTGCCCGTTGTTATTGCGCCCAAAAAAGTTTGTTTTAGGGGCATCGGGGGTGTAGGCATCCGGTTTTATTTGCACGAATGCTGCGTTCGAACATTGGAGCATTATCCGCTTCTTCTACTTAGTGTTTGAGATTGTTTCATGTCATCTTGCAGGTATTGCCTGGAGCCTGGAGAAATGATGTAGCATGCAGCGATTGCCAAAATTTCAGTTACTCCTCTTTGTTAGAACCACAGTTAATGAATATTTTTTCTCCAATGTATCCTACCACCCTTTTGTTATCTGCAGTCTACATATTGGTCAATATTATTGAAATTCAAAATTTTGGTGGTCTTAAGTTTACTTAAGACTACAAGCCGCCAATCGTGTGAGTGATTTTTTATGAGGCAGTCTGGCATCATGACATGATATGCCAGGGTAGAGATGCTTGCAAAGCCATTCATCTCATGAGTAATTTTCTGTGATATCAGTTGTGATATTACGATATGCTCATGCAATGCCATTCCTTCATCATTTCTCTACATCAATGTAAAGAGCATTCATTCACTTCTTATATTTGGGAGATGGAGAAAGGGAGGAGGATGGGAGGGAGGGAGAGGGAAATGTAGAGAGGAGGACCTTGACGTAGTGCATATACAGTAAGCAAAGACATGTTCTGGAATTCCTGCTGTTAAACCAAGAAGAGAAGATGAAAACAACAATACTATTATATTATGATTACATAACCACTTAACGAAAATTGAAATGAACTAAATAAACTTAAGATATTTCCTCCGCCTGGGCCTTTGCCGTGACCGAGTGACCATTCATGATCGCAGATAAAACTCTATGTCAGGTTGAGGCGTCTACTTGGTCTACACGCTGGAAGAACATGGTAAATAACGGTCCAAATCCAATCACCAGGTCCCAGTGCAATACCCAATCCTCACCGCAAGCTACGAAACTATCTCCGTGAGATATAGCCCCTCCCAAATCACATTTACCACCAGCTGAAAAGCGACATGATCACGCCATGTACAACCTTAATCTATAATGTTGAAGATACACCGGCACAAAGTGAATTGAATTTCATCGTAATTAACAGATATATTTCCGGCTGGTATTGCATTAGGTGTGTGTATATGGCAGAACGGCGTGCTTATATCAACATATACTGACAATAAGACCCACACGGAACAATTACCGTCTACTGCGGAGGAGCTTCAAGCCGTAAGTGCAAGTGCACATGCTTATTTTACAGCTATCATTACAATGCGAGTTGACCTCGGGCGGCAGCCTAGTGATGGGCGCGATTCGGTTCGAGTCGGTCTCGGCTCACTACTGTCACTGCAAGTGGTATTCGTGATTTCTCCATTCAGCATCTTCGCCAACCTACCTAGAAATCTCCGCCAAACCTACCGAAGGCACTGCGAGCTAATATATTATGCATTACAGACGCTCTGGCCAAGATGTGTAGAGAACTGATTGAAAAACGGACGTTCACTGTCATCGATTCGCCCTCGGGGTTTCCTCCTCCTGAAGCCTGCCGATTGGCATATCTTCGTTATGGGGGTGCAGCAGCTCTATTTCATAGGTCGGGTTTCTAAAACAATCTATGGATAGTTGGGCTGTGGGAAAAGAATGCGGAAATACCGTCACGGCAACATAGCCGTGGGGCCCAAACTCAGGTCCAAACTTCGCCCAGGAAGTGGTGCAGCGCTCAGCACCCACGATACGCGATGATGTCGTCGGGCAAAACCATAGATACTATTTCATCCCAATGAATTGGGTTTATCGCAGATATTGTATTCTGTACTTAGAAGTCTTCAGGGCTGGAAGATGTTTGCTTCAGATTAGCGAAAGAACGGTACAACAGCACCCCTATTTCATTCTAGTTCCCTCTGTTTTGCATTTGTAACAACCTATCCCTCTCTCCAACCCTCCAACTGCGGTGTTCTAATCGTGCCTGGGCTGTCTTCATGATATCGGATATCTGGACGTAACACCCTTCCCTGCGTATGAAACGCAACACCCACTTAGAGAGTGTGTTTGTACTCATCTGATTGCTGTCGGTTGGTCGGACCTGGTCATCTATCTCTGATGTCCGACCCTACACCATCACACCCGTGTGAAGGCCATGCACCAGATCGCACTCGATCGCAATCACTCACCACGGAATTTTTCTATATTCCCATTTCATCAAAACATTTCAATTATATATAGACATGATCCTCAGCCAAGCCTGTCCTCACGAAGCACTCTCATTGATATGTACCTTCCTGCCTGATACATGCTCAATTAAGTCTACCAGTTTTGTTCTGATTCTAAAGTGATGTATACATCAAATATGCTCAATTAGTCCCTCTTTCACTTCCCAGTCTCTGATTAACGATATCTTTAAATTTGATTGAATAGCTTTAGAAAAACCTTTAAAAAACGCTGAATATCAATGTTTTTTCATAACTGCTCCATCAATATTGAAGATACTGTAAATTGGAGGCTGGGAGGTGAAAGAGCCCGAGGGACAAATTATACATATTTCATGTATATATTACTTTGTGATCAGAGTGAAACTTGAAGACTAAATTGAGCTTGAATGTTTGGATTTCAAACAGCTAGATATTTAAGTAGGTACGTACCACCAGTCAACCAATGTAATGGCTGTAACATAGCATATGTTGGCATACTATACCACTCGGCCAAAAGGCAACTATGACACCTCTTGTGTCATCCAATAACCCCTTATAACCGGTACTTCCTCTGTGGCCATTACATTATCCCCTCTTTTAGGTGGACATGTCCCCAGGTCCTAGGCAAGTCAGTCTACATTATAAGGTATACCCCCAGGGATCGGACCCTGTAAGCCTGGTTGTCGCTTCCCCTTCTTGGCGAGTCTTACCTGCTCAGAGGAGCTGGTTGGCGACTCTGGGCCACCTAAATCTCCGCTAAAGGCGGCGAAGCCGCCTCCGCACCTGGTAGATACTAAACAGTTATGTTACCTATTTAAGTTTCTCCACAGATACTATAAAGTTAGCAATAATAACTAATGGTGGATGATTTGAAAGAAACCCACGGTCATGAACTGCATATATCCAGTATGAACAAGCTACTGACGTTGAATGGCGGTCTATATCATAAAAAAAGGATTGGATTTTGCGTGCACAAACCTTTAGAACTAAGCGCCAACCAATACATAATTTCTGGAAACATCCTTACCTATTCAAGGCCGAGTATGTATCAAAGATTTCACCGCCCAATCGCTTTAACGTTGCATTCCTGACTTCATGCAACGCAAAGGTGCCAATTCCCAACGCCATATTCATGCATACGTATAGGTAGGAAACAAGTGTTTCAGTTATTTCAGATTGGAAATTTGGAATGTATTAGCTCCACGAAGCGTTGTCAAACGGTTTTGCTCTGAGTTTTGCTCGGAACATTACGTACGATGCTGACACTTACAACTAAAATTAACGGTTCCGGAAATGCTTAAGCCTCTAATCTAGATACTACAGTTAGTTGGGTGATGATTGGACGAAACTGTATTCTTGAAGGAAACACCAAATTACTAACTGACTTTGGATGCATCCTTTGGAGTGGGTCTGAGGTCATGCACAGAGCCGGAAGTATATATTTCCTGTTTCCCATTGGCCATCGGTTTATGACCAAAAACCAGCGCTTGAACTCATCTTTGTCTGTTATTAAAATTGTGTTGCTGTGGCTTTACCTGATCGATTACAAAGAACCCTCGGTTTCGATTGGTTTATAATTTACTGTGATCCAACTAAACTCGCCTACCATTGGCTTTAGAGACTAGTAATCTACGTAACGATCATAGCTCTGATGATCACTCGCTTGTGCTGATGCCTGATATTACAGTTCAAATATTCGCCGGTTTCAAATACCCGCCAGTGTCTCTAAAACACTAGATATGCAGTCCAGGAAGGTCAGAGGACAATGGACAGGGCCGATGGCAGTTGAAAGCACCTTCCGTCTAGTGGCCTTTAGAGCTCTTGCCCCTTCTTTTGAAAGAGGCCTCTCTACATCCGTTCCTCTCACACAGAGCTTGAGTCCTTTTGCCTGCCCAGTAGTTGCGACACTAGCATCGTGCTACCCAAATGACGGCTCGCAAGTGTCGCAAGTATTATTTTATTTCTCATCAACTTAACGCAGTGAAACGGTCCGATCAAACTCGACCGCTCCCGCGCAACCAAAACAATTCAAGATTTTGTGGCTATGGGTCAACACTATCCCACAATTACACCAAAAGGATTTGGCATGTCAAGCTCCCGTCTTGTCTAGTCTTTGCGACACCACCGACACGGGTGGCTGAGTCTGGAATGTTCCATCAGATTACCTGTTCTGGGTGAAACCTTCCGAGCAAGTGGTCTAGGTGCGTTCGTTGAAGATTTTGGATCGAACCTTACAGTACCGCAATCAAAATCTCTTCGTTCGGTGCATCGCCAGCCCAAATTTTATATCCAAAAAAATTTACCTGACCGTAGCTAGAACTTAGCACTATGACGCTTGTTGACTAGGTATAAATTTGCGTGATATCGGAGCTTTCGGCTAACGCTTCCACTGGATTCCAACTAGGTATCTCCATCGGAGTTATCGACCGTCTAGGTAACATCGGGGCCAGCAGGTCACTCCCGATATCGCGATGGCCGCCCCAGAACACATGAAAGTAAGCAGTGTATAGAATTGGAAGCCCGAAATCGACCCGCACCGTTGTGAGGCAACTTATCCAGCTTCACACCCATAACTACCTACGTATCGCTCAGCCAATTATAATGGGACGAGGTTATCTTCCATTCTGTTTCGTTCCTACTGCATACAAATGTTAAAAATGCAAAGTAAGGTTTCTCGGCTTCTACCGACGTCAAAAATGGCCATGTGGGAGCCACGATATCAATGCACTGATTCCGCGTCTGCAGCAGTGCTGACCATCTATGGAGGACCCAACTAAACATCTCCCCAGCTATCGGTTCGTTATCCTTCTATATTCCCCAGAACTGACTCAATAATGTGGTGGCGAACGCCTGTGTGTCCGTAAAAGAATGGGTATCAAAACTTGTGGAGGCAAAAATTCGCTTCGCAGAGAATCCGCATATAGATAAATAGTTTTTATCCCATGTTATCATTTTTCCAGTCCAATTTTGGCATAGCATACGCACAAAGCACATTGGTACCAAACCACAGCATGGACTCGTGAAATAGGTCACCAAGAGACACTAAGTAGAGCAGAGTACTCTACTAATGTACCTGGTCGAGAGATTCGGCGGGAAGCAAAGTGATCACAACCAGGAGACCACATGATTCACCTTGTAATATCTGGGTATCTCCACATTATTGGGAGACGATGTCATCAAAATAGACTACACTTAATTTCAGAACGAGCTATTGCCAGAACTCGACCTAGTCTTGCTGACTCCTGCACATCCAGGATCGCTGCTCGACCACAGTAGCCATACAATCTTAGCGCTTATCCAAACCATGCAAACCGTTAGTCAATCGTCAATGAGTGTCCAAAAGGGACTTAAGTGTCATGTTCCTTGAGAGGCGGTGAGGAGTAAGGATGTGAATGGTGACTTTTGCCGTCACCCGGTTAATTAATCATAATCATTGCGTCATATGTTGAAACAGTTAGAACGGCGCCACTCATGGTAGGAAGTCATATTGTGACCGTTTATTGGTCAAAACCCAGCAATAACGGTAACTGCTCTACTAAGGAAAATAGATTGGCAACGATAATTTCTCAACAGTAGGCTGAGGTACTATACAGCAATAGTACAGACATACATGTACGATGAGGAAATTAATGTTTAGCTTGATTACTGATATATATGAGATTTATCGGAAAAACTCAGATTTAGTTTATTGCCGCGGGGTTTTAAGCAACCCAACTGGCGTCTGCCGCCCCTAACCCATATTACGGCGTTCCATAAGATTAGTACAAATGAGACAAAGACGATGCGAAATCAATTCAGATATTCGCTTCCACAATGTTGGGAAAGTCCTCGTCAAAGAAATGCCCCTTGGACATGAACCAACCGGATGTTGCATCGGGAGCGCAGCACGTGGCGTCTGGTGATCCGGATGAGAATGTGGGGAAATATGCTTGGGGGCGGTGTGATCCGTGTGTAAAGTGGTAAGACTTCTCAGCTTACTGCATAACCTGTCGTCAAACTTGAGATTGTTGTTCGTGGCTAATATATTTGTGGGGTAGCGCATAATATGCATGTCAAGGACTAGATCGACGTGCTTGGGTTTCTCCGCCCAAATATTGGCTCCAGATCGGCCTAGGTGCGGCGAAAAGCTTTTTTTCTGTGAAAACTCAAACCCCGGATTGTGGAACTAGGTAAGTGGCCAAATGGAAACTCCTTTTTACGTAGTTCAAAGGGGTTTGAACTCAAACTTATGAAGTACGTTAAGAGGAGCAGAATACAAGCCACCGACGTTGAAGCCTAGGCAAAATTGCTTTTTCTTCGTCAACGGCGCCTATCAGTCCGATAAAAACCGCCATTTGCCGTCAAGTTACGAGGAGCAAGGAAGCCCATTGAGCTCATGCGGCCAGGCTTGAACGGTTTGCCACTTTGACGGTAGGTAGAGCACACGATTCCTTATGCGTCGTGCAGAGAAATACGAACGTATGTACCTACATTTAGTACACAGACAAGAACACTGCAAAGCGAGAGATCTCTAACCCACCGGGAACGCAGCAAGTTCGTTCGCTCTTCTTCTCCGCCTGCTCTCTCACGAATCGACGGGGTTTATTTGCAGTGGATTCAGGTTGTCATCCTTGGGTAAGCCAAGTGTGTATGCAATGCACTCAGCCAATACCGGTTGGTGCTGTTGCAATACCAAGATGCCAAGAGGGCGCCGTTTCATTCCAAGGCACGTCAACCTCAGGCCAACGCTTTGTTACTTTCTTTTTTAAAAAAATGCAGTCATTGTACGTATGAAATCCTTCAAAGCTCAAATCTTCAAAGAAGAATTCCACCCCGTAATTTTTGCCACAATCGCCACAAAGAAGAGGGGGCGAATCTCAAATATATCGGCGTCCGGGAATCTGCTGCATCATGGCCACAATTATTGCGAGAATTACCTTCCTAGAACCCGCGTTTCGTCTGGCGTGCAAAAACTTCAAGGTGGTTGCACACTATCAAAGCTGGGGAAACTGGTCCGTTCTCATCATGTAGCAAGGGTGTGACCGCGGACTGTTGCATCCAAGACTGAACCCGAACCAGGGTCATGCTGTGGGATTGGGATCAAGTGAAACGATTGAGTTACCGGTAAGTCAACTTGACCTCTGAAAAGTGGCTCGACTACACAACCTATGATCGGACTACTCTATGGTCGTGGCGCGAAGCAGAAAAGCTGTTGCACTAACCAGCCTCTTGTGATTTGTTGTACCCGCGAAATGTGGAGGAACGGACATAACACTCGTTTTGGCTTGGTTCCGCGCACATGAGACTGTCCTCGCCAATAGGGATGGCCGGTAGATTCCAGACATTTCAGATGGAGTACTAGAGCACAAACCCGCCTGCTGGGTGCGACTGTGCTACTCGATAGAATGGTGATTAACTTCCTGTTTTAGTGCAGAAACTTGTGCATTGGTTGAGGTGTCGGATATATGGCGCCTGCAATCCTTGCAAGACCGGCCGTCATCAGCCGTGGTAAAAACCCCACGGGGATGAGGGCGGGTCCTAGCAATGTCCTACCTGATCTGCATGAAAACAGAGACCGCTTCATGTATAAATCGTTCCGTATCCCCACCACCATGGGTTCGTTCCTTACTGCCAAATCAATCCACAATATTCTCATCCGAGATATTCTTACCTGGTACATTATCTTGCAATTATATACTTGGTTTCTGTATTGACATTGAATTCAGGGAGCGGTAGTATCTCTTCACCCCTTCCTCCTTATACTGCTTCATCACAATGTCCGGCGACATCAATCGCGTTGAGTCCCCTATCACGGTCCGGGGCTACATGCTCTGTGGGTTTGCGGCGTTCGGTGGTATTCTGTTCGGCTACGATTCGGGATATATCAATGGTGTTCTCGGCATGGATTTTTTCAAGAAGGAATTTGGTCATGAAGTCGCTCGCAATATTGATGCATCTGGATACAACATTTGTCAGTTCATTACCGCAAAACCGTCCAATTCTTCTGGCTTACTAACGGCGAAACAGATACATGGCAAAAGAGTTTGATTACTTCCATTCTCTCGGCCGGTACATTCTTCGGCGCTCTTTTCGGTGGTAATCTTGCGGATTGGATTGGACGTCGGTTGTCCATCATCATCGCGTGTGCTATCTTCTCTTGTGGCGTTGCCCTACAGGTTGCCTCTACAGCGGTTGGACTTCTTGTTGGCGGTCGTATCATTGCTGGTTTCGGTGTTGGTCTGGTTTCCGCCATCGTTATCATGTATGTCCACCACCCCAAGGCAAGTATGAAGATTGTAGGTTCACCTCCATAGGTACATGTCTGAGATCGCACCGAAGGCGATTCGTGGCGCAATTGTTGCCGGATATCAATGGGCCATTACACTTGTCAGTTTTACCCATACCCGCTGACTGGCGGCAATCGTACTCACGGCTGTATCGTCTTAGGGTCTTCTTCTTGCCGCCTGCGTTAATCAGGGAACTCATAAATGGGACACCCACGCGTCATACCGAGTTCCTATCTCAATCCAGGTTTGCTACCTGCCTCTGAATGAAGAACATTATACTGACCATTGATAGTTTGTTTGGGCCTTTATCTTGGCAACCGGCCTCTTTTTGCTTCCGGAATCCCCGCGGTGGTTCATCAAGAAGGGTCGCTACGAGGACGCCATGGCTGCTCTCTCCGTGTTGCGTGGTCAGCCGGTCGGATCCGACTACCTCAAGGATGAGCTTTCAGAGATCCAAGCCAACTATGAGTACGAGATGACCATTTCCCAGGCTGGCTGGGCAGATTGCTTCAAGGGTTTGGGTCCCAGCGGCAACTTCCGTCGTGTCTTGATCGGTGTCCTCCTTCAGATGTTCCAACAGCTCACTGGTATCAACTTCATCTTCTACTATGGAACCACCTTCTTCCAGCAATCCGGTGTCCAGAATGCTTTCCTCATCTCCCTGATCACCAACTTGGTTAACGTCATCACCACTCCCATTGCTTTCTACGGTGTTGAGAAATTCGGTCGTCGGAAGCTTCTCATCTGGGGTGCCATCGTGATGTTGGTCTGTGAGTTCATTGTCGGATCTGTGGGCACTGCTCTTCCGGGATCCAAGGCTGCCAACACTTGCTTGGTGGTTTTCGTTTGCCTCTACATCTTCAGTTTTGCCACTACCTGGGGACCCTCGGCCTGGATCATTATTGGCGAGATTTATCCCCTCCCCATCCGTGCCAAGGGTGTCGCACTCGCAACAGCGTCCAACTGGCTCTGGAACTTCGTCCTGTGCGTATTTCTGCCCTTCTATTAGTCGCCGGAGATACTTCCGGGGGTTGTTTATATGATTTCCCGAACGACGTTGCTGACTGTTTCTGTTGTATAGTGGCTACGTTACCCCATACATGGTCGACGCCGACCAAGGGAATCTGCGGTCGAAGGTGTTTTTCGTCTGGGGTTCAACTTGCGTTTTCTGCGGCCTTTTCGCGTACTTCTTTGTGCCGGAAACTAAGGGTCTGTCCCTGGAGCAAGTCGACCGCATGATGGAGGAGAGCACTCCTCGTACCTCATCGAAGTGGGTACCGCACGAGACCTTCGCCAGCCGCATGGACAAGGCGGAGAAGCACGAGGCAGACCATGTCTGATTTTGATCGGCTTCTTTGTTTGGGGTCTCAGGTGTATATATCAAGCCAAGCAGACTGTATTTTGTTTTCGTTTGTTACAGGTAACGTAATAATAGTACAATACCGTGGTCAGAAGTATACGAATAATGGATTATCATGTCCCAACTGTGTAATTTTTCTCAACGACCAACCGTGAAGCCCAGAAGCGCGCTATAGCGCAAGATATCAGCGACACCAACTAGATGAGCACTTCTCCGAGATCTTTGATTCTATCAATGTAATGCTCTAGACAACTTATCTTTCAAACCATGGACACCATAAGCGAGCAGTAGGGCCGAGCTTACATTGCCGGAACCAATTGCCGATGACGATATCGATGAGCCAGGTGCGAAATCTGCAGATCAAATGCAACCCCCGGAACAATTCATCCTTGCCATAAACTGCTCACTCTGATTCAGGTCCGTCGCGTTGTCTGTGTATATTTTGAGTACATATTATCATACGTTAGGAAAGTATTCTTCCACTGGTTTAGATCCAGATTTAAAATCTCTGGTTGCCAGGGGATCTTTGGGCTGTTGAAAGTCTTATTTTGGGAATATATTGTTAGTATTTTGCTGTTTGGCAGTAATTGTTGGTTAACAGGAAGCTGTTCAGACCCTTTGTTGTCTCTGTAATTTTCAGTTGCTAATCAAAGGAATGGCTTCATCGGGTTGACCCGGCAACCATTCGGACTAAGTATTGCCAAAGGTAAGGCCGGGCGCTTACAACCCGCTGTGCGCGATAATTTTGCAATTAGATGTTTTCCCTCGAAATTGTACTCTATATGTGAATTTGGACGCTGGCCCACTTGAATGTCACATATCGGTTATACCCCAAATTTCGAAACTCCGAGATCGATATCTGTGCTCACTATACTACTTAGTAACTATCCCTAGGATCTATTGTACTCGTACATTCAAAATACCCTTGTAATCCGAACTACGTTCATGCAGTACAGATTGGATTCGTATTTGGTGCAATTTAATTGACAGGTAAGTAGCGCGGGAGTACGGTCCGGATTCCGTATGTACGCATATGCATACTCGGAGCTCGCTAAATGCAAGGCTAAGTTATGCGAACTAGCTGACATTCTTTGGAACCCCTCCCTTTTTCACCTGCATGTGTGTAGTTCTTCGGGGCTCGGAGCAATAGGAACAGATTTTCTGTTGATGCTTTGCTTCGCTCAAGCCTAGACTTCGAATTTGGATAGATGCTTGCCTAACCTCCAACTTACTGTACACGATTTGCATGAAATCTGGGACTGAGATTTCTGAATAGAGTGCATGTTCTTAATTACGTTCATTTTTGATCTACGTATACTGCGGGGCACGCTCAAGCAGGTACCCAGGTAGTCCTGCAGCTGGTCAGGACACTGGGTTGGATCTTCAGATAATATAGTTGGGGACTCCTTAAACCGGAGGGTTTTGAGCCTCAACTTCCGATGCTATCAGCCACACCAAAAAAACTTTTTATAATTTTCTCTTCTTAGATCGCTTCATTGGGCTCTGCTCTACAATTCTATGAGTTCATTTTATTTTTCCTAGCCTTGGTTGTAGTGCCGATTAATTATTACCCTTTTGGGGAATTTTCTGACTCCGATCTAAATGTCCCACCCCTCCCAAACTAGGAGTCCCCAACCATAATGGCCAGATTTTGTTACATTTCTGCCCCTCGCCAATGCCTCCATTCATCTAGCCAAAATTCTTTTTATATTTCTTTTTGGGGTTTCATGTTCAGGAGCTTACGTTGCCAATTTGCCACGTCTTTATCAGCGGGGTTTGTGTTTCGTGTCACCAAATTTTGTCTTCATCTCATACATTGACAATATTAATATGCCATTAGCCTTCACCCTATGAGCCTTTTTCTGCTCTCTGGACGGCTAGAGTTAGTTCCCTACGTTATCCTTGTGAGGCTATATAAAGAAATCTTGGTGGTTCGACCCTCTGATTCCTATCGGTGGTGATATAGAGTATTATGAGCTTCTCGTATGAAATTCAATTGATCAAGTGGAAACGGGCATTCTAAACCCTAACCCACCCTCCGTGAATATTATTGCTACTTTTGCTACCTAATAGCTAATCAGTATTAACATCCGGTTCACACATAATGCTGCTCGCTGCTCTCCCGCCCTAAGAGAGATTCTTCTAGAATATAAATTTTACTAAGACCTATAGTTATCTCCGCCTCGAGTACATGCTCGTAACTCGGCGCCATCGTGTCAAGCCTGCCACTCATTATCACAGTTTGGTGCACCAAGTCTTCGCATGATTCCATTAGTTCGCTATTCCGTTTTTTTTTGTTTTCATCTACCCTATTTATCATTCTCTATGCCACTAACATTACAGCCTCGCCATTGCCTTTTCCATCATGCGGCAAGTTATTCTCCGGCTCCTTCCCGTCACCAATCCCAACCCCCATCTCTCCAAGCCGCATTCCTACCCAATAGCCTCAATATGCTCCTTTGGCATAGCTGAGGGGCTCTTTTGGGCCGAGCTATCGGAGGTGCCTTTGGGAATCTCCCCGACCATCTTTAAATGATGGGTTCAGGCCCCTTACCCTTCGCCATCATCCCAAAACTTACCTGCTAGAGATGGCCGTCCTGCGCATCTGAAGTTGGCATAGTAAAACATTGGCGTTATTCGTAAGGCGAGGTCGGTTTCGTTATTGTGCACGATGATCATGAGTTATTCGAGTGATTTAGATGATCGTCTCACTTGATTATCGGGAGTGAGGGGAGGAACTTCGTTTTCTGCTGGTAGTCGAGCTCGTCTCAGAAGGAGAATCCCACAGACTTGTCGGACATACCTGTTGAAATGTTTAAATGTTAAAACACATGGTATTTTCAGCGAGGAAATATGGAGTTGCTGAATATTTTCTGACCATAACATTTGCGGAAGTCCTCTGTCGCCGGTCTCATGTTAGCACTAGTGTGTTAATAGGAATGTTTCTTTCACCAGAGCCATATATTTTCTGGTTAAATGGAGGATAGGCGGAAGCATATCAAAGTTAACCTTCATCTATAGTGTTAATCGTAATTTTCCCTCTTTGAATAAGTGGTAATCTCTATAAAAGTTGACTTGACCAGATGTGATCCCGTCGGGCATGGAAATATTGCGCAAGAACGCATGCGAACTGGCGTATGAAATAACTGCAATGTCCAAACGCTCAATGAGACTCCCGAAACTCCACGCACACTGTGTTATGTATTCATACGATCCGTCTCCGGGACTCTACAGGGTGTGCTTCACTATATCCGCGAATATTGGCAAATTTCAGGTTATTATAACTAACCATTGACACCGAAATCACCGACGCCCTGGAATTTGGCTCATAAAATCAAGGTACTATCAAACATACAAAAGAAAATGGAAAAACCACAGTGGACCTAAACTAAAGGCTCGGAACCAATTTTGCGTGGACTCGTCGGCTTACTGATCTCAGTTTTTCTGACGGAATGCTTCCTTCTCAACCTATCCGCCAGTCTGTGCATCTTTTCCCGTATCATATCCCTAGTTCCGGGAATCCTGGCCTCTACCTCGTCAGGCACTTCAGGAGGGAACGGGAGCCATGAATCGAACAGTGGGTGGTAGTAGGTGGTCACAGGACGACCTGTACAAGGGTCGGTTACCTGGGAGGACTTCAGTTGAGTGGGAGTTTGCTTGGTTTTTCCTCCAACGCAGTGACTGGGAAGGTGTTGTGGATTGGCAAGATCCAGCTCGGTGCTCCTCGTTCCAGTCCTGGGGAAGTTCAATAAATGGTCTCCCTGAATAGAGGAAACTCCCGCGGTGTTCCGGATAGTCGCGCTACTAGAGCCGGAACTTCGGGGGTCAACGGTGGCATATGAGGGTGGCCCGCTGGTCGACTTCGCATTGGGAGACTTCGGGTGTGTGGTAGAGCTTGAGTCATTTTGGGGGTTCGTGGGCTGGGTACGCGCATGTACGGATGATGCTGGATTTCTACTCGAGTAGATATTGTAAGATCGAAAGCGCTGTTGGATCTCATCCCACAGCACAGCAGTTCGAAGTCTAGCATCTGCGGAGAATCCTAGATCATTTATTTCTCCTTGATCGGTTGCGCGTGCGTGAATTGAAGCAGGGGAACCTTGCGCAATGACACTTGTGTTATTTTCTCCATTGGAGGTAATTGCAGCACTGACGCTGGGTTTTGCTTCTCTACCTTTCCCTTTGCCCTGCATTGTGACTGGTTGTTGTACGTCAAGCTGCTGCTGTCCCTGAGAGATCTGCTGCTCTTCCTTACTGATTTTCGCATGGCTTACCTTTTGGGCTATTGGATCAATTGATCCCCCAACGGAAGAACCCTTTACCTCCGGGCTTTCTTTCTCGTGTTGGGGTAGTTTTTGACGTTGTACTCGCTCTTGGTTTTGATCCGTTGATTCAGTTGGACTGCTTACTTCCTCCGGTTTCTGCTGTGCAAACTTCAGATAGTCCGCTGTGATGATACAAGCTGGGTCACTCCTAAAACCTCCGGCATCTGGACCCGTGTCGTTTGGGGTTGTCGCATTATTATCATCTCGTGCCACCTCTCTCCGCCCATGGTGGCGATCTAAAGCCACAACTTCTTGTGCTTTCTTCCGCGCATCTAGTCTCTCCTGCTTCTTTTTTTCTTCCACAGTTGCCTTTGCCACCGCAGCCCATATGTCAACATCATCGTCTGCCGTGTATGGCTGTATTTCTTCGTTCTGGACCTCAGTCAGAAGACTGAACGTAGACGTTCGATGACTGGCTGTCTCCGATTCTTCCTCGTGTAGATCCGTCAAGCAATCAAGAAGGACACCAATCTCGGCCCAATTTTGTCTACTTGATCCTCTCTTGTCGGACGGAATGCGAGTCGGTAAGCCGATAGGTTTAGGCTTCGATGCACTACCGCCAGGAGCGGTTGGAACATCCCATCTAGGTTGTGGAATCCTCCCAAGATGTGCTTGGATACTGTCAGTTTGCGCATACAGTGATAGCCGCTGGAGATGCCTTTCTAGCGATTGGCCGTCGACCTCCGATTCCATGACGGGCAAGGCTTCTAAAGGTACTGCGTTCGGAAAGCGCGACGACATTTGGCGTGCAATGGTGAGAAGAGGTTTGGCTGGTATAAAGTGTTCTGTTAGGGGGGAGGGTTGTTGTTTAATGCCAATGGTTGATGTTCGGGAATGTTCATCTTGGGTTGTGAGGCTTTCAACATGATCACAGAGTATCGTTACAAGGTCGGGTGTTTTCTTTGTGTGGCGACGACATTCGGCAAACTGGTTCCATTTCTCAAAAGTTTGGGGTGTGTGGGCGTGCTTCTAATATCGGGATGAATGGACTCAAGCCACTTCAGATTAGAGTATGCGAGTGATATCAACTGAAGATAGGATGAGATCGGATTATGACGTACTATATGTACTCTTCCATCACCAAAATACCTGCGCAGATTGAGTACATGGCGAGACCTCTTATAATGGGACACTTCCGCTGATGAACATCGTTGATGCTCGTGCTACCACCAAAGCTCTACAAAGCATATAATACCCCCACATCAACACACTTAGCCACCGCGCCTGCTGCGCCACTCATTAGCGTCAGGAACACGACACATCTCATCAACTCTATTCTTAAGCTCAAGCTTCCCCCATACTCTGGACTCGACAACTTATTTTTCGACAATCAAATCTTCCGCCACGATGAAGCTTACCACTGTTCTCTCTCTCCTCGTTTCAACTCTTGTGGCTACTGCCGCCGCTGGCGAGCTTCAAATCATCAAGACCCACGAAGTCGAGTGCAAGCGCAAGAGCAAGGTACACCACTGTTCTTCCTTGTACTCAATTGGACGCCTGTTTTGAACATCTTTTTGCTAACTCCTTCAGAATGGCGACAACCTCTCAATGCACTACCGCGGAACTCTCGAGGACGGCACAGAATTCGACTCCTCCTATGGCCGGGGGCCGTTTACTTTCCCCCTAGGTGGCGGCCGGGTGATCAAAGGATGGGATCAAGGTGATAACCCATCTTACTCCTCTTACTTTTGCTCGAATCATTAGAGCTAATAGGATTCGTTGAAAAGGGCTCTTGGACATGTGCATCGGCGAGAAGCGGAAGCTTATTATTCCTTACGATCTTGCATACGGCGAGAATGGAATGGGCCCGATCCCAGCAAAGGCTACTCTTATTTTCGAGACCGAGTTGTTGGAAATCCAGGGTTATGATCCAAAGAAGGATGAGTTGTAGGTATCGCGCCTTCAACTGGGAAGAACGATGAGAATGGAGGAGGTTATGGGGCTGTGAAATGTATCGGTTATGATTGCAATGCCAAAACCATGCAAGTTTTCATCGAATAGAGTGTATGAAAAGCGCCTATTCAACCCAAAATGATGTCCAGTTGGCGATTTAATCAACCTCAACCGATGCACCGAATTGAACTGGAATGTTCTAGACGGTATTCTAATGTCTAAGCAGTGCGATATTTTACAGTATACAACCCATAGTCCCTCATATGTATCACCGCGTAGGTCTCCGGGTCCCGCTGTACCCATCACGCCCATATCCATATCCCATATGACTGTTCCAGCCGGATTTCACCTCCTATCTACTTCATATGGTGCATATTTAACACCCTCCGCTCCTCCTCCCACCGCCTCACAGCCTTGCCTACTTCTCCCACAGCTTCTGGCTCGCTCACAACTGCCGGGCTCCGTCTCCAGTCCACGTAGAAGCCCCCTCCATTCTTCCTCACTGTCGGTGCGACGGTATTGACACAACCCCACCTTTCTCTCTTGAGCTGAAGTTCTCCGGCTTTGACTCTGGTAACCTTCGGCCGTCCAAACCACCGGATTGTGGCAAGTTCCAATGTTGCGTCTTTGGGTATTTTCTTGAGATACTGCATTAGGTGGTACCGGCTAAGACATGCCCAGGCCGGTAGGTGGAGGTAGATATGGGTTACGTAGGGAGGACTACATCAATCCATTGATTAGCGAAACACCAACACGCAAGCTGACTCGGCAATAAGGATAAGCCAACCTAAGATACTGTACAAACAACAGCGGCACCAAACTCCCTAGTATTACAGCCGCAGGAACTGTCCAGCCTGGAACCTCCAACCCTCCGAAACCCATCTTGACGATGGCATCCAGATTATCCTGCCCCCACAACGGCGGCGCAACAACCAAACTACAATATGAGAATAGCAGCACAGTGTACAGCTTTAGCGTGCCCAGGTAGACCGTCCGCTTTCCGGCATAGTAGATGAGTAACCTCTGGGGATAAGCAGAAGCGTTGTTGCCAGATTCTGCCGCGTTGACTGCACTGCTTTGGCTCCGTCGGGGTAGTGATTTCAGGCTGTTTGGTGTGAGAGCCTGATTCGATTCTTTTGGAACGGTATGGCGGAGGAAGCTCAGGAACATTCGTGATTGGGGTTGCGATTGTGGTCGGAAGAGGTTCGAATAGAAGACATGGCGGAGGGGTGGGGCCGAGGCAAAAATTTGGGCTCGCCTTGGAAGGATCTGTGTGGTGGTTGTGCGGAGGTGGAACATTGCGATGAAGTGGCTGGATACGAGAATTTCGGAAAATGCTAATGCGGCTCTTCGCCCATCAATAGCTAGTAGAGTAAAAACAGAGAAATGTACATAATTACATATAGAATCTTCATCAATGATACCAAAGTCATTGATATTATCTCATAACCCCGTTGTTTATATTTATTGGTAAAAGCTCTGCTGTTTCTCGCGTCGACATGAAGTATCACTCGACTCATCCACGGATATCACTCAACGGATCAATGATTGAAAGAATGGTTGATTGGGCAAGCATCTTCATTGTTTTATTTGACAAGAGTACTTTTGAAATGTTATTTCTTGATTGTGCCCAACTTTGCGAAACAGGTATGCGAAGATGGCGAGACCGCCTTGGCTGTCTGTTTCCACTCCTTCGCAAAACCCTCACCAGATATGTTAGGTTCGCGTCTATGACCAGTGTTTGGTGTTGTACATGGGACAGGTCGGGCTGAGACTTCATCCCAAGCCGTCGAGATTTCTCGAGATCATGTGGGTGATATATTATGACTGGTCCTTGTCTAGAGCATCGAAGGAATTCTCGTAAAATACATCTGATGCCCTCACCTATACATTTGGCACACGATCAAACAAAGGACAAAGGAACGGGGCCCTCATTTGCGATAGATAGGTAGCCTGCTTCGAACTCTGCGAAGACTTACAATACACCTCCCTATCATTGCTCCCAGGGATGCTGAGATTCAGAAAAGGTTAGTCTTGTAAGTTTAATACCTACGGCTAGGTAGCGAATAATGGGTCATCACCAACTTTAAGCATTTCATACACAAGCAGTCGTTGTGAGATATTCGTGTGAACGATCCATCTCGTAGGGGTTCAGCTCGTTCATGAAACCTTACGAAGAAAAAGAACCCGACACTCGATACCTAGAAAATTTAACACCCAGCGTGTCAAATGAGGTTTGTACACTCACAGCGGTGTGAGATACAACAATCCTGTCCTGGTTTCTTTTCAAAAAGCGATTGATCACTTCGCTTGTTTCTATACGCCTGCAGCTGTGGTGCGTTGATCCATTAGAACAGATACCAAGAAATCCGAAGCTGGTGAGAGCGAAGCTCCCATCTCCTAACTCTTTAACGTGGCGAGAAACTGATGCGCCAGGCGAGAAACTCGGCAGAGTTTGCGAAGGACTTGCTATCTTTCTTCCAGAAGCGCAATGTAGGCGCCACTACTTCCGTTTCAATCCACTTATTGTATGATACCAGTTGGGCAATTAAAATTTTCTCAATGAAGTGGTTGCTTTGACGATGAAATGGCTGCAAAGCGAAATCGAAGAGATGCAAGCGGAACTACTCAATCACAATCCAATCAATCTTAGCATTTGTAGGAACAAGGGAGCACTTCCCTAGCCCCGAGAATGCTAGTCTTGTGTTCGTCAGCATGAGCAGCTGCATGGAATCAGCGACAGCTGGCAATAGCGATGCACCTCATATTTTGTGTCCCAAACGGTGGCGAGAATGCCGGTGATCACTATTTCACTTCAGCCCTCCAATTGTTGAACCAGGTTGGATTATTACAATGCTCTACATCAAGTAGTTGCGAGACGTGGGAATATCTGCTAATTCAAGAACTATAACGTAGGTACCTAGGGCAGCACTTTAATCAGTGGCAGCACTTTAATCAGTGGCGTAATCAAGGTGGTTCGACATGGGTCGAATGGGCTTTGGCGGCAGAATGAATTGGATATATTTTTGGTTAATTGGGGAGAAACGTACGGTAATACTGTAGATTTGTAGTGGTCGTGAGACGTGTCGCGACGAGACATCAAGGATCCGGACCATCAAATGTCTCGACACATCCGGCGCTTCGGTGATCAAGAGCTTATGGCTCTGGGAATTTGTTTAGGAATATATATTCTCCTTAATGTTTACACAGTTCCCCCGAAAACCAAACGAGGTACCAAGCATCTCTTACAGCTCTACCTAGGTAGGTGGAGAGCTTGTTTGTGCCATGTGGTGCCCAGTGGTTTTAAAAGCCTAGCCTGGTGCCTTATTGCCAAATTATTTGCTTCAGGAATTAGATTAGCCCATTGATCTTGATGGGATACTTGTTATATCGAAGTACGGCAACCAAATGTGCGCATCCTTCCCCAGCATATCAGAGACTCACTATCCAAATTACATCAGTTCCACAATCAGCCACCCCACAGTTCAAATTGTAGCTGCAGTGATGAGGCTCGGGTATTCAAGCCTCTCAGCACTGCCAGAAGTGCCTTCACTTTGTCTCAGTATTGCATGTAGTAGTGGAAGGTTGTCTAATGAAACTTACTTCCAGAACAAGAATGTCGATTTTTACCCTTGCGGAGGCGTCTAGATCGCCCATTTGGCTCCGGAATTGGATCAGCAATGGCTGCAACAGAAAGCAGTATGAGCTGCAACAAATAAGCAAGGAGGGACAATTTCATTAATATTGGCAGATGGTTGCTACAGTTTAAAGGAAAAGTCTGGAGTTTCGGAGAGAGATATACTATTTAAGTAGAAGTTTGGGGAGAGTTTGAATCCCGAAGTATATATAAAGATTTGGAATTAAATCTTGTGAACAGGGAAAATTTAGAGTACATAAGCTTTATAAGAAAAAAAGAAATAGGGATTAAAATGACTGATTGTAATGTACTATAAACAACTGTTCCCAGAAATGAAGAATAAGATAGAAGAAAAGGGGAAGATGAATGGAAGAGATTGCTGTTCAAATGTGGAATGAATATTTCACTTAAAGTTTGAATCACTTTGTTGCGGTTCTAAATTCTATTTACTGTAGCAAAACGTTCTCATTCATATGTATGACATTTGTAATCTATTGTACGAAATACTACTTTATTCCCTTTATAACACTCGAAGTGTCACTCTAGGTTTATGTAATGACAGCATTAGATACAATTGGAGGTGTATCTGGACTCGTATATCTGGAGGTGCACTTGCCAGTGGCTCACAGACCTATACTGATTGCAGGAATATTTGGCTCAAACATACTCTTGGCTTGTGTAATGGTAAGTATATACGTATATGAGCCTGTATATGAGGGTATTCATATAAGGGTAGATATGGTTGCAGCACAGTGTAACACCGGGAGTGTCACTCTAGGTTTACCAGTACAAGTTGTATACATATGTAAGGACGTACGTCCTCGTATGGCTGGATACGTGTAGATACGGTTGCAAACGGAAAAAGTAATATATATCGATTCTGAGGTATGTAGGTAAGATAATTGCTAGCGTGCCAAAAGCACTTTGCGAGGTGATTATATATGAAGGGCGCTGACCCGGCCTTGGCAGCCAAGTGCACTTACGAGGCCAAGTACGCTTGCGAGCCAAGTGCACTTATAAGGGCCAAGTACGCTTGCGAACCAAGTGTACTTATGAGGGTCAAGTGCACCTGGCACCGCCATTACATCATCCCCCTCTTTATCCGCAGACCTCCTCGGCTGCAGCATATATATATACACATAAAGGAAGACAGGATAATGTGTGTATGCCTTTGTACGTCTGCAAAAGTCCCACGACCGATCGGTGCCATCACGGCGACCTCACAGCGGATCCGGCATACGTGGAAACTCCACCTCCTGTGGCAATGGTAAAACCTGTGCCGACGCCATTTATATCGGGCCGAAATTCATAAGAAACGAAGAGAAGAAAGAGAAGAGAAGAGAAGGAAACATCCAATTGACCCTAGATACTCCAAGTCCACCACTGAACCGAAGTTTACCTCTGAACCGTATCGTGGCGATGACGTCGATTATGGCCGTGACTTCCTTGGGTGCTCCAGATGTCACTCGTTGACTAGTTCTTGAGCATTCTCGAGGTTCTCTGCCGGCTCCCAACTCGTGAGTAGGTAGTTGTAACTGGTGTGGGAGAAAACCCGTATTGTCGGAGAAAACCCGTGAAAAGGATTCTCACACAACAGCAACCAATAGAAAGCTGCAAAAGTGCGACTTCGTTTTGAGGAGCGTTGGAAGGAAGTAGCCCCAGCGAGATGATGCTTGATTGGCTCTAAACTAAGAAACAAAAGAGAGAAGAAGAAATGATATGAGATGTATGATAGGGTACATGTTGCACGCGTTCATATAAAGTCTGAACCCCTGGTGATGGCGTGATGTAGAGCCTCAACAACCCTAACCCACCAGCAAATCCATTCTCTTTTTGTGAGTTTAGTGGTGGGAACGATTTTCCCACCACAACCCCTCCCCGGCCACATGGTGTGAAGCACATGTGGTTCCTACTCCACGATCCTTCTTCATGATCCTTCTAGCCATCTTTTCCATGAAAATCGAAAATGAAAAGCGAAACGAAACAAACACGAGACGCAAAGACGAAACCAAAAACGAGAAGAAAACGAAACAGAACAATAAAAAACAAACGACCAACTCCGGCCCAATACCTACTCTATCTGATCCGCAAACAATATCCTCCTCTGCACCCACATGTTGTCCCAGTTGCAGTCGGTGCTGATCGGCCCGGTTTAATGAGACGGTGCTTATCCGCCACTCCATCGTTCCGGTTTAATGAGACGGTGCTGATCTGCCGCTCCATCATCCCGGTTTAATAAGACGGTGCTCACTCCTCCGCTCCTAGCCCGTATCATCCGCTTCATCGTCCTAGTTTAATGAGACGGTGCTCACACTCTTCTCCTCCGCAACTGTATGCTCCGCTCCTCCAATGTCGTCCCCGTTTAATGAGACAGTGCTCAACCCTCTAACATCGTTCCCGTACCCTCCGCTCCGGCAGTGCCCTCCGCTCCATCCATATCGTCCCGGTTTAACGAGACGGTGCTCAAGACCAGATCCTCTGCTCAATCGTTCTGGTTTAACGAGACGGTACTTATTATCCTCCTCTACACTTGTACCCTCCACTCCAGAGGCATCGTCCATTGTATCCATAACGTCCCGGTTTAATGAGACGGTACTCCCTCCCATGACCTTCGCTGCACCAGCCGTATCCTCCGCTTCTCCCCTCAACACCTGCACGTTTTTCTTCCTTCCATGTACGCTCTCATATCCATGCTCGTCTCTCGCCAAGTGCACCTCTCCCAACTCCAAGAATATCTTGTTAGGGGTTTGCCCTTAGCAGGTGCACGAGGTACGGAGGATGTCCATGGCAATCTGCGGTTGGTCACCTGTCACTATGGATGGTCAACGTCACACCCGCAGCTATCCCATCCTCTGAGCGACGAAGCTACGCATATCCAATACCGAGCCCAGACAAAGCGGAATGATTAACCCGCGCAAGGGCAGTGCACCTTCTCGATCGAACAGCGATAGTCACGACACTTAGCTGGCGGATTCATCAGACCCATACACTTAGGGTGGTATGCTACTATATGCCTAGGCCCCCGATAGTTAGGGACGCCATAAGTTGATGAAGCACGATCACGCCATTGCGGGAACTTTCGGGTCAGCCGTGCATGATTGTTTCGACCAGAACTACTTTACCTTATCAGCAATATGGGACAGCCGGCTAGAGCGGGGTACGCCTCTACACTCTCCGGCAGGCACACGTCAGAGCTCGAGAAGCGGGACTTCACTATGGGGATAACTATACAGTCTAGGGACTCCATATGTTAACTGCGCCACGGTAGTTCGATCTACCTGTTGAGAGCTTGTGTGTGGGTCGTCATTCCCGAGTAACGGCAGTTCTTGGTTGAGCTGGTCCGACATAAGCTGCAGCCCTGAGATGGGAGTAAAAGCCAGCGACAGGGAAGTACGATACGTGGCATAGCAATGGCTGGTCGCCAATATAAGTCTATGAGGGTAAACATACCCCTGCAACCCACTATCCGATTTAACATTGAGTCGAGATATCAAAAAGGAAGTGATGGTTCGATGAACGTGTCAGCGGTCGTTGCCAAAAACCGGTTTTCTGCATTTGCATACAGACCAGAAGAAAAGCAAACGAGCTTAGAGTGGGCTATGTGGCAAAACCTGGCGGCATGAGGATAACCTATGGGATGCCTCGCACTTTAGAAAGTGCCGAACGTCAAACGGAAAAGAAGCACAACCTACCGAGATCGAGTAATCAGCCTAACGATCAGAGGTCATAGCTATCTTAGTACAAACACTGAAATCATAGAGAGTAGATGAGTAAACTCGCTCTATAAAAGAACCACCTTTGCACCCGCAAAGTAAAATATCAAGCTCTAGCAGCAATCCACAGTCAGAACACACCAGCGGACAAGAATCTAAAATATTATTAAGTTTTCTACTTTAAAAAACTATATGTCTTTACATTTTCGTGACCTTGACTCTGTTGTTCTTTACGCACACGCACTTTGTGAAAGAGCAGTCACTCATCACGACTTCTGGTACGCACGTGGGTTCATCTCACATTACGATATCGCTTTCGAATACTGTCACTGGTTCTATACTGGTGAACTCCCTTCGGCTTATTACGCCAATCCATCTGAGGACGAGGAGGAGTCTTACTCCGAGTTCTTACACGACGAGGAAGATTTTCAGGATACCTACGACTTCTGAAAAGTAGGCGGCCTTACTTACGACGGTACTTTCAATCATAAGTATCCCCGTAACAGTATAATATTTTGGACACGTCCAAAAGTGTTTATGACTACAAATTCCATAGTTTGCAATACTCCTGCCCGCTGCGCAATCCGATATCTCAACCATCCAGAGGGAAGTACTCGACAAGGATTTTGCGCAGAACATTGTCAGGGAGGTTGCAGCGGAACCTGTGTTACGTGCAACTTTTATACACAGCTGAGAAATAGATCGCAACAAGAACATGTACCACAGCAGGTACCACCCCCACAAGGACAACTAGTTACCGGTCCTTTTACATTCCCCTCTCGACAACTTCACAATGGCCAGCAACAGACGCCGACTTCTCTCTGGAGCAAGCCAGTTGGCACCAGCGTCATCTGGAGTCGTGAAATCCAAGCAGCCCTCCAAACCCTTACCAGAATGGGTCAGGAAACTGCAGGAGCAATACGAGGCCTCGAGGAGGCAGTATCTCGACTCCAAGAAGGACGAAGACACGGAGATGGTCGACAGCGTGCAGGCCCAGGTCAGTCATCTGGATCAAGAATTTCAGCGACTAGTCGAAGCCTGCAACAGCGAGAAAGAAGCCATCGAGGCGGAATTCGATGACGTTCGACTAGGTTGTCAGCTCTTCAGTCGGCAGGTAGCAACCGACAAAGCCCTCGAACGACAGGCCATAGTAGGACCCGAGGAACAGATTCAGATTCTCAATGCAGTGTTGAGCGAGATGAGGACGGGACTGGCAGTGCTTCAATGTCAGAATGATTACGTGGTCAAGGAAGCAACGGAGGAATTTGAGAATCTACGGAATAGGATTGCGGAGTGCGAAAATCAGATAAAGACACTCCAAATTAAGATGTTAGCATGGAATGCAGCATTAAAAGCGCAACAGGAAAGGACGGCAATATTGGAAAAAAGGTTTGCGGAGGAAGTACCATCATGGACAGATCATCAGATTCTGGAAGCAAGGGTTATTAAGCTTCAGAAGGAACATACTGGACTTACTTCGGCCTTTGAAAGGGCTAAGGTTTCAGAATCAACGCCAGTACACCCAGACAGACGAGTCCAAATCCAACAGTGGCAACAACAAGCACAGGAGCGAGGCAGAAGTGTTTCGCCTATTACGGACTCGGATGTGGCACAGGTGGTTGGTTTAAGAGGAGGATCTGGAACGGATGTTGGATTAGGAGAGGCCCCTCTGACAGAAGAAGTTCAACCGGGGCCATCTAACCCACCACCACCCGCGGGCGGAGCTGGAGGAGATCCACCCCCACCAGGGTCACATCATTCGGGCTCTCACCGCTCAAGGAATGGCAGCGATAGGTGCCGTCACAGAACAGAAACTCAGCAGCCAAAGGAGCGCCGAGAAACGCGACTTAAACTGTCGGACCCGGCGAAGTTTAAAGGAAGGGCTTCAGAGGATTTTGATGTGTGGTGGATGAGTATGGAGGCATTTGTCGCGGATCAACCACATTTGTTTACCGGCCCGGGTCTCAAGATTCAGTATGTACGTGGACAACTGGAGGACCATGCATTGGCTTGACACATGCAGTGGGAGTCGGAGGCGCATGCCGGAAAACATCCTCGCAGTTGGTCAGTATACCGGGCTGCAATCAACGCCCGTTTCCACAACAAACACCAACAAGAAACGGCATACAAAGCACTCACCGAACTCAGATACGGTGTAAACGTTCAGGATATGATCACAGAGTTCGATACCCTGAACGCAAAAGCAAAGGTTTTTGGAGTAGAATATCGAACTATGCTAATGAGCAAGCTACCCTCCGAAATCTTTAAGCATCTTACTCTTATCGATCCGGCTGATAAGACAGATGAAGAACTTCGAGAAATCATCATCAATGCCGGCAAAAATGTTGAAGTCTGGAAGGCAAACGAAAAGAATTTCGGATTTATGGGAAAGTCAAGAGTATCCGAAACATCTTCCGGACGAGTCAACAAAGACAGGGGCAAGATCCAGAAGCCTAGGGGTCTTGGCCCCTCATTCCAACGTCAACGCCAACGTTTTGAACAGCGAGGCACTCAGCAGAGGTCCAAGGACAACAGGGGTTCGTCTAAACCTAACCCCTTTGTAAACGCTGAAGGTAAGACCTTCAAACAACTAACCGATGGAATCGAAAACTCGGAGCTGGCTCGACGACGAGCAGCAAAGGAATGTCAGTGCTGTGCATGGCCCGCTGACAGAAAAGGCAACCATAACACCATGAAATGTATTCGGGACATCAAATTGACAAAAGGAACTGCCGATTACGGCCACCCGAAAGCATACCAAAAAATGAAGGTCGGGGCATACGACCAGTTGGATGATGAAGATGACGATTATATGGTTGGAGAACCAGAGGAGATTAAGGAAACTTCAGACGGAGAAAAACCATCCGGTTCGGAATCCGTGGATAGTGAAGAAGAAGATTCAGATATGGCAGACAATTGGTGGGAGCATCAGGATAGCTCAGATTAATGGTAAGTATTGAGATGGAATGAAGGATATAGAGATAGACGGGAGAAAGCCTTTAGTTTTGGTTGTTACTAATATGAATTCCGGTCGTCACCCTGAGGATTCCGGTAGGGATGAAACTGCTGGTCAGTAGTGACGCAACAAAACAACTACAATACAACAATGACACCATACGATATAAACAACCACGGACGCATCAACTTCTTCGATCTAGCAAGTACACCCTGTACCCTCTTCGAACCTGAACCTCTCAACGCATTCGCAAGCATCGACGCAATACTTAAGGAACCAGAAGAACCACTCGAATCCTACTTCTGGGACCAACCTAGTTCACCAAAACCTTGGAATCTATACTGGGCAGAAGCAGCTAAAAACGGAGGTGGCTTAGCCATTGACGACCCCGTCTTTGGAGACTTCTGGACCAAATACAAGGGAATGCACGTTGAGTGTGAGGATTGGACTTTTTGTTGCTGTGAACACGACTGCAGAGACACACGAACCACATTCGGAAGAGCACCTGGTGCTTTGTCAACGGATTACGAAGTGGAAGATCATTACCCTATAGACAACGTTTCCACATTCGAAGAACTACTATACGAAGAACCCATTTACGAGTGGTAGAATGATACTACCCTCA
>MU122296.1:0-59177 GCA_014904905.1 Wilcoxina mikolae CBS 423.85
GACAGAAAGGATGGCCATTGATGGAGAAGTCTTAGCTCACATAACAAAAATTATACAAATATCATTTCAATAATATTCTGACTGTGATGCAAGATCTGTAACATCTGCTCTATCCATACCATATCTGACTCTGTTTCTCCAAACATTAAGCCCGCTGTACCCAGGATTTCATACTTTCCGAAGCATGTATAACATTATCGGGCTTGATTGGGTTTAGTCTAAGGATATACACTAACTGCCCAATGATGGTGGATGATAGCCCACATTCCACCCGTTTTAAATATGAACGGGACAGACGGCCTTGTTGCCGTCCCATCCGTGCTGGAGGAATCCTGGATGGACGGAACAGTTGAGAATACTGTGTGGATAGTATGGTGAGATGAACTGTATAATATACATTAGCACTGGTGGCGACATTGCCACCCCTGGGATTCCAAACGGTGACTTATATGTACAGCTATATTTGTGGGTCATTTGCAAATTCTGGATCTACTAATATCGTTGGTCTGCATCATGATGGACCACTCTCTAGCCCTGCTCTGTCTTGAGTCACACATGATTCCATCAATCCGCTCTTCTCACTGTACATTATGAGCAGCGGTGCCACTGCGAGTCTGTATCTCTTGTTGTTCTTTCCATTTATCAGTGGAAGGTGAAGAATAGTAGATAGGGAAAGCGAATCGGGTTCTGACATACTGGGAGTATGGGAATACAGTCTTCACTGCTTCCAGAAAATGATGCCTTCAGTCAACCCTATTTGGGCTGGTAAATATCAGGCAGACTGCATAGGATTCCATTGTGTATCTATCGCTATATATATGCCACTGGGGTTATCCTGTAGTGCATATGTATCTAGATCTGCAACTCTACATCCACTGCTGTATCCTCTGCTGTGTATCTGCTGCTGTATATCCACCAGTAGGGTAATACCACTGAGCATGTATATCTTGATCTGTAAATACACTACTGTAACCGCCGCGGTATATCCGCCACTGTGTATCTCCCACTGTGTATCCACTGCTGAGTATCCGCCTCTGTGTATCTGCCGCTGTTTATCCACCACTGTGTATCCACCGCTGTGTATCCGCTGCAGTGTATCCGCCACTGTGTATCTGCCGCAGTGTATCTGCCGCAGTGTATCTGCCACTGTGTATCCGCCGCTGTGTATCTGCCGCTGTGTATCCGCCACTGTATATCTGCCGCTATGGATCTGTTGCTGTGTATCTTCCAATATATCCACTACTCTGTATCTGTCACTTTGTCTGCTGTGTTGTTTGAGTTAAGCTGCAAGAGAGAGAAAGATCCATACTCTTGCGAGCGTAGTGCACCCACTAACTTAGTGGGGCCACACATGCTGCTTCCTGAGCCCTGCAATATTTTGAGCTGCACCTCTCCATGCAAGCATTCAAGGCAAAACTTGCAAACTGAGTCAAAAATTCGCACAATATTTGAGTTTAGCTCTGATCCTAATGTAATGTATACATGAATTGTGCATAATTGGATGCTCTTTCACCTCCCTATCTCTGATTACCATATCTTCAAAATTGTTAGAGTGGCTTTAGAAAAACACTCGAAAATCGTCCAAAAATGCCAACAATCGATGTTTTTCCGCATCCGCTCTATCAGTTTTGAAGATATGGTAAATTGGAGACTGGGAGGTGAAACAACAATGAATTCTGAACATTTCATTTAAACATTTCATTCTGATCGGAGTTAAACTCAAATACTTAATTGGGAGTGGACATTTGAGATTATTTGATGGGGTGTGCCAAGCCACTAAAAAAGATTGAAGTTGTAGGTTGTCAACCAATGAAAATCCTTCTTGTAGGTACGTACTATGAGTCAACCAATGAGAATGCTTCGAGCGGACAAACCAAGTGTATAACTATTAGATGATTACAGTCGTGCGTTGGAATTTGTTTGCCGTTTTGGTTTCGAATCCATCCTTCACTACTCTTGGAAAACCGTGTTAACGCCAATTATGATGCTGGGTTACGTTTTGCTGCAGAAGGCGGTCAGGAGTCTATTGTTCGGCTTCTTCTGCATCATGGTGCTGATATCAATTCTTCCGATGAGAGATCTCAGTACCCACTAGAGTATGCAGCCCGCGGAGGCGATGTTTCAGTTATTCAACTGCTCTTAGATAACGGTGCAGACAATATGGGTGGTGCCCTGATATGTGCTTCCAGTACGGGCCAAGAATCCGTTGTCCGACTCCTTTTGGATCATGGTGTCGATATCAATGCATCTAACATCTGTTTTGCCTCTGCACTTGTAGCTGCTTGTCATGGAGATGATATGCACTGTGATTATGGTGAGCATGCAGAAAAATATGAAGCCGTTATCCGACTACTCCTGGCTAAAGGTGCTGATGTCAATGCTTTCAATGAGGAAAATGAAAATGCGCTGCATGGTGCTTGATTCAACGGCTATTCTCCGACTATTCAACTACTCCTGGATAATGGCGTTATCGTCAATGCTTTCAGTAAACGGGAAGGCAGTGCGCTACAGATTGCTATTGAGGAAGGTCATTATCATGTTGTTCGACTACTCTTGGATCACGGTGCCGATGTCAATGCACATGACGAGAAGCATGGTTCTGCGCTACAGGTAGCTTGCGAGCATGGCCATGAGCCAATTGTTCGACTCCTCTTGGGTCATGATGCGGATGTCGATGCTCCCGCCGGCAAATACGGCAGTGCGTTAGAGGCTGCTTCCAATGGAGTGAATGGACATAATAGGGCTGTTATTGTCGCAATGCTCTTGAATCATCGCGCAAAGAAACGTCGTCGGGTAGAAGAAGAGGAGACGAGAAGGAGAGTGAAAGCTCGGACTGAATGCGAGGACGATATGCACAGCCGGGAATAAGTCGACTTTAGAGTATTACCATTTAGTCATTTATTTGGAGTGGGTGGATGTGAGTGATCTTAATAGCGTTATATGTTTTTCTTTCTTCGGAATGATTGTTTAGGAAGATTTCGTTGATGTGTTGAAGGTTCTGTGCGTCAGGCGGTTATGCAAAATTGTTCAATTGATCAACTCTTTGATTGTAACTAGATAAACATGCTTGGGCAGATTCCCATCTTGGGCTTTTCAATTTTTCGTATAGCCACGCACATCCACATATCCAAAACCGGGGCTAGCAGTTCATGGCGGGTAGAGATATTCATCAGCGGCATGGATAAAATGTAGTAAGTATAAAGCTAGAGAATAATTTTGAACCAGACTGCATTGGCGACTTGTAAGAAAGGACTAAGTGCACTTAAACTTTCTTAAGACTTAGCTGACAAGAAAATATATGGGGCACAAAAAGAATGATTCAGATATGTCGAGTGATACCTAGTGATTCAGGCAGAAAAAACGGCTCCCTCGCTGAGGGCACAAACCATCTCATACAATTTCCATGAGGTTCTGGAACTGAGTTATAGATAGAGTGTTGGAAATCAACCTACGGATATTATACCTACTGCCACCGGACACCCACAGTCATATAGAGTTCATCTCGAGGATCATTTTCGTCCATCAAGCTCTGAACTCCGAGGGCATTTGCAAAAGTACGAGCAGGACGAGAGCTGGCTCTAGGTCTGAAGGTGAAGCCCCCTGCAGCTAGCATCATTATCAGAGTTGCCTACATTAGTCTTCACATAGTGGAGTAGCCAGTCACATCCTGCACTGCTTAAGACACCGACTGAGCTCACAGCGAAGCCCCCAGTAGAAAGTAGGATATTATCATGTGGTATCACTCGGTTTTAGTTCATGAGATATCACTCTGCCTCTCTCATTCATTATTATATTGTTCGTTTTCTCGAGCCCTCATAAACCTTGTTCATTTCAACGATCTTTGGCTCTCATACATTTCACAAACTTGAAGCTACATACATACCGCCTCGAATTCATGAATTAGGGCTTGTGGTTCTGTGTTAGATTCCACCCCTGCTCGCATATCAGATGAGAGAAGATAAGATAACTGAGATAACCGATCCTACGGCAATATTCTCCACAAGAGGTTCCCAGTCGCTGATGCATCAGCAAAGCACTCGTATTTGCCGAATTCTAGAAGTATGGTCAAATCAGGAATAGCACTTACTGCAGCGTAAATCGAGATAGTTCCGATACCCTGACTGGCTGCCGTAAATGATGCTAATCAGGCAGAATTTTTC
Source organism: Wilcoxina mikolae CBS 423.85 (assembly GCA_014904905.1). Classification (NCBI taxonomy): domain Eukaryota; kingdom Fungi; phylum Ascomycota; class Pezizomycetes; order Pezizales; family Pyronemataceae; genus Wilcoxina; species Wilcoxina mikolae. Next base: position 4,161 of record MU122296.1, read on the forward strand.
AGGATTACATGGGAAAGTTCTGACCCGACCCCGCTGTACCCGTTTGTATTACTCATCTGTCGTGGAACATCAAAAAAGCAACATTTAATGCACTCGAGGGTATGCTGCTGCTCAAGTCTCCCACCCCACCATTCCACCTATCATCAACCGACACAACTACCGTGTCGGGTTGTCAGATTTCGATTCTTGAGGGCGGGGTCTACCTTAAAAGTACGACTCTGCCATTCTTTGTCGAAAGTCATCAGCATAATCCTTACGACATGTATACCCGGCCCAGGCGGACTCGCCTCGAGTCCACCCCGGACAAACCAACACAGGTAGCCGACCTTTGATACGACACGCACGCCCCCGCTTTTGACACATCCACAGGCAGCCAAGAAAATCGAGCGGAAGATAGAGCACGCATTGACGGTTATGTGGGATGATTTACGTCGGGCTTCACAAAAATTACCCAACCGTTTATCTGATCCTAACATCGTTAACAGCATCATGGCAGCAGTGAGTTTCATTAACACCAGATTGATTTAGTAAATGCCCGTTGACACCACGATTTAAGAGATAACGAATTTATAATATACGGATACCGGTATATATAGATCCACCAACACCCCGGACAACACTTACACCGTGCCTGAATATCAGCCCCGCATCGGGATCTTTCAAAAAATCGGCAAAATCGCTATTTTACTTCCACAATGAATCCAGTACGTTCACCTTACGCTTTCTTTCGCCCGCTGACAGTACAGTCAACATATACTCGCACCTTATCGGCGGCATCGTCTTCCTCCTAACCGGCTTCTATCTCCACCACACCTTATCAATCCGCTATTCCACCGCAACAATAGCCGACCTCTACGCTTTTGCCAGCTTTCTTCTCGGCGCAGCAGCCTGCTTCAGTCTTTCCGCGGTTTGTCACCTGATTTCCAACCACTCCCTTTCTGGCGCATCATTCGGCAGCCAACTAGACTACCTTGGGATTGTGGTGTTCATCCTTGGCACCGTTATGGCTTCCGTGTACTATGGATTCCGCTGCGACGAAAAGTTGATGTACATGTACTGGAGCATGGTTTCTCTCCCACCTCCCACACATGTGTACCCGCCGGTACTGACAGAAAAAAAAAACAGATGTTAATCGTTGGACTGTTCTGCGCTACCACAGCAATGAACCCATCATTCAATACTCCCCGTTGGAGACCAATCCGGGGGTGTGTATTCGTTGGTTTAGGTCTGTTCAGTGTCATTCCGTTACTACATGGGACCTTTCGGTATGGGTTTACGGTACTGGAGGAGCGTATGGGACTGCGATGGTCGATAATACAAGGCGTGTTATATCTCGTTGGCACCGCGGTATTTGCACTGCGGGTTCCGGAGAGATGGAGGCCCGGGAAGTATGATCTAGTCGGAGCTAGTCATCAGATCATGCATTTTTTTGCGTTGGCGGCGGCAGTAGCGCAGTTAAAGGCTTTGGTAACGGCGTTTGATTTTTTGCATGGGAAGACTGGTGGTGGTGTGTGCTAGGGAGGGTGGGAAAATAGTAGGGCTGGTAATAGTAAACTTATCGGCGCGTTTTGAAAAGTCATTCGCGCATCAGTGATAATGATTTGGTTCCTCAAACATTTATGCTTGACCATATACATGCACGTCGGGATTGAACTTTAAGTCCTCGGGCATGGCAAAATGTATGTTGCAACAGCACAGCACAACAGATGCGGTTCGAAGAAAGAACAATAGGTAGCCTAGGTGCGACGTGTTGTTCTAAAATTCATAGACACTGTACCCGAAGAGTTGGTGAGTGGCACTGAGAAAGGACCGCTTTTCCGGCTCAATAAACCGAGGGGGCCGAGGACTTAAATCTCACCAGAAGTAGTCCCGAGCAGGTATATTTTTTTATTTTTTTTAATCACCGCTTTGAGGGTAGAAGATCCTAGATAGGTAAACATTATACCCGCAATCTAACCTAATCAGGAGCGCACATCTTAAGCAAGTAAATCCAACAATCCCCCTACTTTAAACTGCTCAGAAGCCAGCTACTCTCTCGATATACCTAATAACTATCAATTAAAAAAAAAAAAAAGAAGAAAAACCCCTCAGCGGAGGTAAGAAAAACATGAGCTGGCGATAATATGCGACCAATAAAGAGTCACAGCATGATGAACATAAACATGTTCTGAGCCCACACCGACGAAAGTTTGTCCAGTGATCATACAACCCGTAATCGTGAAACTCTCAGAAACATAGAAGAGAATATCCACCCCTTTTCCCGTACGCAACGAGAATATCATCAATACAGTAACAACAACAACATGCGTTCCGGCAATGATGTTCACCACCACCACCGAATACACCCTGCGGTACGAATAAAAGTATGCCCCCAAGAACATCCACAATGCAGAGTGGGCTTCCAATCCCACAGCCACCCACTTCACCCAGGTTGCAGCGGGTACCGCCGGTTGAAAAGAAAGTATATTCCGTAAATCTGATCTCCAGTACCAAGTTATCCAACTTGTGAACAACAAGATACAGCCACGATTCAACGAGTTCCCCGTCTTCCCCAGCCTGAGTTGGGTCATGCCACTAAAGATACCACATGCTCTACCCTGTCCCCAACGTATACGCCTTCTCCCACCCCAGGTGAGCGGAGAACCAGCGTCTTCGAAATTATCGTCATTACTATAAGGTCTCAACAAGCTCAGTCCAATCGCGGTCGCAAAGCTCGGATTGGACGACCCAACCAGCGACGCAAAGAAGGTGATTATAGCTCCAGCTACGGTGCTCCAAAACCATGCATACTTCTGCGATGCAAGATAGCCGCCACCGTCAATCATTATAGGCCGTTCCGAGAGATTGATTTCATAGCGAGCGTTGGGTTTCGGTGTACTGTCGCGGGAGCTTGACGGCATTTCTGGACCTTCACGTGGCGGCGGCATTGATATCTTCTTGAAAGATCTGAGGTTGAATAGAAAATTGTCGGTTGGTTTTAATCCACCTTGGCTCCAGTTCAGTAATAAGGGTATCAATGGATTGACTCCTATCGTCTCGGGAAAGCTCTCAACGTATATGAGCAGGGTAACCAATTGTCCAGCGTGGAAAACATCGTCTGTGAGGGTAGATCCAGGTGCTGCCTCCTCCGATGTATCTGTGGGATTTTCAATATACACTCGAAGCTTAACCCGGGCTTCAGGCCAGTCAATAACCTCTTCCGGCTTGCTCCTATACTGGTTGAAGGCGTCCCAAATAAGTCGACTGTCGTAAACGTCACCACCCGCCTGGTTCAGGGTTCCCGTCACTAGGAAATTCTGAAGACCTCTCCAGCACAAAAGGAAATCATCGGCGCACTGCGGGCTCATATATTGTGAGTGGAACAGCGACTCGAAGAGAATAGATGTCGTGTCGTCGATCGCAATTCCCGCTTTGGTAGTGAAAGTAACCACCACCTCAAGGCTACACAGTCTCGGCGCAATGATTTTCAGCTCGTATTTGGAGTCTCCCGATTCGGTGGTCCCCACAACTTCTGTGAAGTACACCGCCGGACACTGGTTAACCTGATATACCGTGAGAATATCCCATTCCAGCACGCCGGCGCCGTCGTCCGTCGTAAATTGCCTTAGTGCGGGCTGCCACTCGGGGCACTGCAACGATGACAACACAAGGCATGTGAGGGATTGCCCTAGGGGTTCCCGGGCCCATAACAACCTCTTGATCCATGGGATTCGGTGCAGACCGGCTCGGGTGCAAGGAGGGAATGATGTATCGTAGTTGCGCTGTAGACCAATCCTGCTTGCTAACCAAATGCCAACGAGTAAAGTGAAAGCACCGGGCGGCCATCCGCCGAGTTCAGCCACAGGTTGCTGCGCATAAACAAGTTTTGAGGCAACCAAAATCCCGACGGTTGAAATGGCAAGTATGTTTTGGTGCGTAAAGTCGGGAAAGATTTTTCGCAACATTTTGATCTCGATTGCCAGTCAAATTTGTAGCAAGTGATAGCGTTAGGTAGGGTTGGACCCGGTTGGTGAAAGTGCCGATATCAATCGAAGTTCTCTTCGTACTAGAAAACAATATCGTAGTGTCGGAGTAGAGTTCTTGTTCACTAAATAGTAGAAGAAATTGACTTTCAGACAAATCTGTCTTGACGTGGAATAGTGTATGGGTTTTGGATAACAGCGTATATAGTCCCATACCGCCGTCGCGGCCTGGCACCTAAATCTTGACTTTAAGGCTGCCTGAATTGTTTCGTGTGTGTGCTTTTACAACCAAATGATTTATATTAACCATGATGACGACGACTGTCGCACGGAATTCCTCGAATCGGTAATGTGTGCAAAAATGTTGACCAATAAAATCTATGTGACTAATCCAGCCAATGGTATCCGCACTTCCTATAGGCTGGAGACGCAGAGAAACGTATACGAAATCCCATTTTTTCCGTTTGGCTGTCAATATTAACTCCAGATAAGCACTTTGTTAAATCTGACCAATGAAATCTTGGTGGTGGATGCACATGTGCCGATATTCCGTGGTAAAAACCTGCTTTGCCGGATTACCCCTCAGTCTGCATGGCCTTGCATATTCCATTGGCTTCAAAGCGCATACCTACCTCCTGTTCTTTGCTTTTAATTTTCTCCGTTGATGAGCAGCGGTTCCATTCCCGCCTCGAGGTTTATGAATCTATAACTAACGGGATTGTATACCTACGACACTAATGTGATGCGACTTCAGTTGTTACTCCCTCAACTCCGGATCCACACGGGATGCGATTTCAGTGAAGCTATCAGAGAGTGACACCCAGTGATGATCGTTTACCCACCGTACTCGCACAAAGATAGCCGAATTTCCGATAGTTAAGATCCTATCTGCGCAGCTTCGAGGCCCCGGGAAATGCCGCGGGTAAAGTTTGATCGTTTGCAGATGGCTTCTTTCGACGTTCCATCTACCGCCTTGCACGGCCTCATGTTATGCACCCATAACATGCTAAATCTGTACCGGTGCGGAGGCTGTAACGTATGGCAACAGTGAAGATCAGCGGTAAGACAAGAGGCTGTGATGAGATGATGGTAGATAAAGCTTGGTACTTGAATTGCAGTGAGTTCGGGTCAACGCTTTGTCAATACCCAAGTTTCATAAGTCTCGTTTTTAATGTTGTTCGACTTTGTGGTGGAGACGTCACCGCCTTCAGGCGGTCACATAGAATCACTCGACTTTTGTCGGCCAGAATACGGACAGCGAAGATACAAGACTGATATCGTGAATGGCGTTTCATCCGAACCACCGCCGAGAGATAAAAAGGATATAACGTGTATCCATAGTTCATATAGAAAGGTTAGAGGCCGTGAGAGCTAGCTGTTGTTCGTCAATAGGCTGAGAATAGGACCAAATCGCCATTGGAGGTTGATATAAGTTAGCACATTTCCATGGTATATTTTTATAACCCCCAACATAATTTGCTGCTGCTTTCTACTGTCCGTTTGTGATTGTATTGATGGCTGTTACTGGAGAAATATGCAGGCAATGCCAGGTGTCGAATTTCTATTTTAAACCGAAAAACTTGAATAAACCTGTAGACTCTTCCTCCCACCGAATAATTTATCTGCCGTGGAATTCGGACTGCATGCAACTTCGCACTCCGCCACCAATGCCCACTATGTATTGCAACTGCAAATGATCGACCGCACTTTTGCTTTTTGCAGCGGCTGAGGTACTCTGATCGCCATGTTTATAACTACAAACCATCTCAAATGCCCACTTGGATTTTTATGCTTCCAAACCGTCGCCCCAAAAACAATGCAGCCACAGACGCAATTATCTCCAGGCGAAACCCCAACTTCGCTTCACCAAAGCAAATCTCCTGATCCGGATGAAAATTCACCACCAAATATAAACTGTCCTCCTAGCGATACATCTATAAGCGAAACCCTACACTCTCAGGAAGATTCCATTGGAGATGAAAACCACCCTGCAGACGAAACCTCTCACTTGGACAAAACCGTACATTCAAGCAAAAGGCTTCGCATCACCTACGACCGAGCTAGTGCCCATGGTAAATGGATCAAGGTCATGGCTGCCAGGTTGATGCTCAACATGTTGATAACGGCCAGCATCGTGGGTTGCCTTGCAGGCTTCTCGACAATCAACGACATGCGGATATGGGCCAAAAGAGCTTTCAATACACTGTCTATCGTCTTTATCTCGATGCTCAGCGTGGGAATTGGAAGCATGATTGGAGAATTAGGCAAGACAATTAGGTGGAAATTACTTGCCTCAATGCCTCACAATCTTCAAGATGTACGATCACCGAAAGCGCTCTATCCACCTCAATACAAACCGTATCCTCCAATGTTTCTGACCCATCTGCGAACAGGTTGAAGATATACTTTCGCTGCCATCGCCATTTGCTTCTCTACGCCGTATATACCGTCGTGCCGGATTGCAATCCACATACCCTCGCACGAGATGCAGTCTATTTCGATGGCCGTCACGAACCAGTTCGATCCTCGTATCTTTCCTGTTTGCCAATCTACTTGGCCGTCTAAGTGTTGCAACATTTGGTTTGGTATTCAGTATTAACGACGCCTCGGGAAATAAACCCGCTATTTATGCTTCATCCTGGGACAGAGAGGTATACCTTGATACCAACCCTACTGCGTACGGTATGGATGTGCTATTTACTATTCTCTCATGTGAACTCTGGTTTCCCTTTATCCAGCAAGCATTATACTCAGCTGACAACCTAAGAAAGGGATGCTGTATGCCTTTGCCAACGAAGGTTTACAAAGATGGACACCCATAATGCATAATATATCCTCCAAGGCAGAGGTTCAAAATATGGATTTGGACGTTAGAGAAACTGGAGTCAGATACACATATGCAATGCGAAACTATGATGAAGGAAGCTCGAATGGGAGACCTTCTGACAGAGTTGCAACTATCTCAGCAGAGTGTAAAAAGTCTGAAGTAAAAAATATAACATTTCCAAGTGATAACAAGACAGGTGAGTTCTCACTCCGAGTGAAAAGACAAGGACCGGCGCGCTCATTCCTCAAGTCCATGTGACATATATCGATGGAAGTCAAGAGGCAGTTTTGATAGCAGACAAAGCATGTCTGTCAGAAGACGACACCGACTACTTAAACTTCACAGATATCGTTTCCATGAATAATGCAAGGTGGATACTTCCCTACAACCCTATGTTTTCTCACACCTGGTATATGTACGACAACTCAAGCTCGGACTGTAATGATCAAGGATGTAGTGCCATTTGTAGGTTTTCTAATTATCCACCCATCTGACGACGAAAAGTCAATATTGTGAAGAAGTCACATATGAGGAAAGACTAATCATTTTTATAATAAAGGGCTGTTAACAGGGGGCCATTATTCATATATAGATGAACTCAATGCCTATCAGTTCTCGCGTCCAGCGCAGGCGGCGGACATTGGTTTCTGGCGATGCACGAATTCTCTCAAACTTGACATTGATGCCGGTGTGTATGGATCAGTACTTTTGGAAAAGCTAAATCTTACGGATGAGCTGCGACTATATCTCACCGCCTTCGCAGCAGGTCAATCCTCACTCTCATATACGAACTCATATACCGCGGCGTGGTCGTTTGGCTCATTATTTACCTCTTTGTTCGACATGCAGTATCTCAGGACTCCCAGCGGAAATCGAACATTGAACTTTGGGATTCCGGAGGCAGCACGTACAAACGACATCAAGTTATCCGAGATCTGGGTTGCAATAATCCTGGCCCGGACCACAGCTCTAGCCCTTGCTTACATGGATATGACCCGGCCTGAAATCGAGATCCGAAAAGGTTTAAATCATACCATACTCAGGCTCGTAGTTCATTGGGGTCAGCTATATGCAATAATCATTATTTTGAGTCTGCTACAGATCCTCTTGGTAGTACTGGCATATCTTTACTGTCAAGATGTCATTGTTAGAGATGATGGAGTGTTTTCAGTTGGTAAAGCGGCGGAGAGGCTGTTGCAGGAAGTCAATGGAGGAACTATTGCTAATTCGGAAGAGATTATGGAGGCGTTAGGCACGGATTTCAAGGTCATGTATGGGACTACGATCGACAGCGATGGGAATCGTCGTGCAGAGCTGTGGAAGTTGGTTGACAATTACTTTCCGGATGGGCTGTATTGTTAGTAAATTTCTGTTAGTGTTCAAACAGGCAAAGAAGGAAAATATAGCCAGACGGCAAGCGAGGAACCCGGAGTGTCGAGTGCGATTCCCGCGTTAGGGTTTTTAGTATGCACATACCAAGATATCTAAGAACTACAAAACCATACCAAGAGTGCCCCCTGCGTACTAAGGTTTAGATCATGCGTTCATAAACTATAGCTTCAGGACAGAGTCCCATTAAACTGTACATTCGTTCCCGGTCAACTCTAACAGTATTTGAACATAGCCGCTTATGGTCCCAACTACCATCCTTGTGGTAAGATGGTATCATGGTGCCTAGGGGGAACCTAAGGTTGGATGAAGTATCCGTAACTCCGGTAAAGCGCACTCATTTTCTTCACAAGGCAATGGGTTATTATTTTCCTGCAACATTCAGAGTTCTCAACGGTGAAACATCGATGCTTCTACAGTGGCAGACGTTATCTTTCAGCGACCTTACTGGAAGGGTGACACCTCGGCTGAGTTCTAAGATCTCACGGTTGCACAGAAATGTCGGTATGCGCAGCCTTCCCTTGCCCAGTATATCCAAAATGCTTGCGGAATGTACCGAATACCCGGGCCAAAACTTTGGCCAAGAGAGTGGAATACATGCATGACTACAAATATTGCAAACGAGCGTTGTACGGCCTCTGTTTATCCCCGATTTAGGCTTTCGGCCTCAGATAATTGGAAACTCACATTTAGGTCACGGTTTATCACTCATATTTATTGTTCCTGCCGTGTGTTCGATTTTGTTAGATGTATGAAATCATGTAATACCCTAATATCGCTTTGTGTTCTCTCGTTCCCAGTTTGGCTAGGCAGATGCTCGCAAGTTCGCACGCATCGCACCGGTGGAAATCATCGCTTGTATCACTCGCGCTCGGAACACATCGGGCATATACTCCAGTATTGCAGCACGAGTTTACAGTTTCAAAAACAACGAACATGATCTCGGTTGTTCGATATATTGCAGCCGACTGGCACTGGGCTTTTCAGCGTCTCTTCACGTGCAAATTTGAATGGTGGTGCCAGTAGATAGTGAAAGCATTCAGCGCAAGTATCATGTATAAGATTTGGGGAAACAACAGATCTGCACCAAAGTGCTCCCCCGTGGTAACGACGTTGGTAGCGTGTAAATTCAGTTATTTCAAGGTCCACCAAACATGGAGCTTAAATAGTCCCCTCATTTCGCCGTGACTTCGGTAATTACCGGTAATAGTGTCCCATGTACGTCACACGGTAGAGTTCGTCGTGACCTTTTGCTAATCGATCCTATGCACGTATCTGCGTATATCGCAAATGCTCTATCTCAAGATTAGATCCAGTCCTTCGACATAAGTGGCTGGGGTTTACCTTGTTCCCGTCTTGAAAGAGAGTATGAGTCCGATAGTGCTGATATCCCAGCAGGCGTGGGATACATAGGGTTATTGAAAGGATCCTCTGCTGGTATAACTCGACTATCATATGCCGCTGATAGTCCATTCCCAAACCCATCCTTAGTTCCCTCTCCGCTGTGAAGCGTCAATTTCGGGTCAATGTAGAGGTATTTCCCTACGTCATTTGTCGAGGGCCCTGGGAGCATCGTAACCGGCTATACAGAGTATCTGTCGCCGTGAATGGAGGACCCTTGGTACTTGCATTCAACCGCCGGAGGTGGGAGTTCTGCTGGTGCTCTTAAAGTTAGGCCAAGAGAAGATGTTAGTGTCGTACCTGCATTACGGCTTTTTGCCGTGGGGATTCCAACCGGAGAAGGTGGTTTCAGCGTTGTCCGTAAAGCCGGGAAGTCATCAATTTCTTCCTGCCCTGGCTCCCCGACACAAGGTTGCACATGAGTTTCTTCACCGTCAAGTTGTTTTCCGAGGCCATTCAACCAGGGTGCCGGTAGCTCTTTTGCCAACTGTATGTCTGCCGGAATGATACCACTAGGGGGAAGATGGGCGTCTTGGTTGCGTTGTCCTTTGCCGCCGCTGCGATTTCGTCCGGTGGTGATGCAGGAGGCGATGAAGAAGGCTCATCGGTTACGGGAATTTGTTTACGGTGGTTGACTGGTATTTTCGATTTGCGGTGGAGCCGGAGGATTCGTGGCATCTCGGTCAGTAAACCTCCAGGATTGGTGGGCAAAAGTGGTTCAGCGCAATCAGTTGTTCGCGAAGAGAATCGTGAAATCCGAGGATTCCGGCGTATTTGTAGCCCTGCAGGACACCCGATCTATATCTGTCGTCCTCATTTGCCGATATCCTCAGTGGGTGGCTTACAAAATCTCGGAGCGAATGGAAGATCGCTATTTGTAGCCTCCGCAAATAACCCAGTTACACTCAGGTTTCACGGAAATTGGAACGGTGGTGTGGATGGGTGATCGTCTGGCAGGTGGGTGGTCAGACAAGCATATGCGAACGCCTCAAAAAATACCCAATCATGATCAAGCTTCCGTATATATATCCACAAATAAACACATTTGCCATTGCTGTTATGGGTGAGCGAGAGCAGACTGACCACGGAGGTTATGAGCAGCTTACGGTGGTGGTAAGAAAAGCCGAATGACATGTTATGATAGCCACGCACCTCCGAGATTTGCATGACACCGGCAACGAATAGAACCAAAAACCATCCAATTGACTCCCATACACAAAAGCTTTTGTGGCATGGGAAGTCGGAATCGTTTCTTTTCAGTGCTTCTACTGATAATGACCTAATAGGATTGCGATATTGTTTTTTTCCTTCCTTACAGGACAAAGTCCGAGGCCCATTTGCATTATCATTTTTGACGGCCATACTCCGGTGGTCCCACGTCTACATGGCGACTCCTACTACATAGGGTAACCCGCTTGAGCTCGTCAGGAGGTTTTACCAAACGATACTGTCCACGTATCAACATGTATCGCGCATGCTCTGTATCAAAATTAAATCATACACTTGCAGCGAAGTGATTATGGGCCTTACCTTGTTTGCGGGCTAACGGAAGATCCTCAATACCCAAGAGGGACTCCATGTCATGTCGTATCTTATCATCAGATTTGGCCGCTAGAACTGAACTTGGCGGTGAGGCAAAGGAATATTCTGATGCCTTAGTTGCGTTACGACTTTCAGCAGCTGGAAAAGACGGTATTAAAGTGGTCGGTGAAGCCGAATCGCCATGAATCTCTTCGTTTATTCGCACACTTGTGCTAGCGGGTTTGCCGGAAGAGTTTCCATTGGAACGTTCAATAGCAAGCCCAGAGCTCTCAACAATCCCCGCACGCCCCCGAGTGGAGTTCCGAATGGAATCCGAACAGCCCAGTCTGATCGTTGGGGAACACACTAGTGTTTCAGTCTTGGGCGCAGTTGGTGTGTCGTGAGAATTCTTCCCCAGCGCTTCCCGCAATGGCTCCGGAGGGACCCCAGTTTCTCTAGCAGAATCTCTATCTGCATTGATGAGGGCGCTGGATGGGCGAGTGGACGGGGCATCCGTATCGATGCTGTCTGTCTCCGCGATATCTGCCGGCGGTAGTAACAGTGAGGTTGATGAGGTGGGGGAACCAATCGGAGCACGAGACTTAGGTTTACGGCGGAGGAATCGCAATAATGGAGGGAAACACATCTTGACGCTTTGCCGAATCGCCGGGTTCTCAGCCCTAGTCCGCCTGAGAAATCGCGAAATCGAGCTTAGTTTTAATTATCATGTCAAATTTACACATCAAGCTCATGTCGAAACCTTGACATCCGTCCTGGCCTCACATCGTAATAGTCCAATCGATTTGTTTCACTGCCCAGGGGATTCTCGCTCCGCGCGTAGTGTGATCTGCAACTACTCCTTTTGCTTTGACACATATATATCTACCAATATCATGTGCATAGTTCCATGCGTTGAAATAGCCATTACCATCTTGGAATCTCATATCTTATAAAAGTCCCCTTCGTTTGGAACCTGCCTAAGATCGAAGAGAGTTTTGATCGTTCTTTGTTCTGCGCGTACCCTCTGATATTGTTAGTATAGCGCGTTATCTCAGCCGCAGTCAGCATTAAACAATTTCCACATAGCATTATGGATTTCTAACTGCGTATCAATCTCGTAACACGGTTTGAATGGTCCTCTGCAGATCTTTGGTTCTCTTGTTCTTCAACGGCATCCTCGGGAAAAACGGGCACCCCCAGTGGTTCGATAGCAAGCGAGTCGATCTCAGCAACCTCCTTAGCTGTGGGAACTACTTAGCCGTTTGGAATATCGCAAGCTTTCGAAGTGTTGGACAGCGTGGGAAGAACTTCCGGAGAAGTCGAAGAATTAGTTATCGGTTTCGTCCTTTTGGGCCACGGCCATAATTTGCGACATCGTCTGCCGAACGCGGAGAATCTGAATGTGTTCCTAAAATACCACATTCCCGAAGGCGAATGGTCGTGTATCGACTGCGAGAGCAGCGTTGCAAGAAAAGGGGTAGAAGTGCACGAGACAAGGATACTTCTGGGGCTGAAAACAAGGCTGGAGAGTTATGAAGCGGCAGGTTCCGACTGAGAGATACCGAGTGATCGGTTATGATACCGCTAACCTCCGAGACTTGGCTAGAGCGACATCGACGGTATCCTTATTGCCAAGGAGTATACCCATGACCGTCGATTTAACTTGAAGACGGGGCGGGCCATGGAGATCTCTTTAATCATGTTAACGTTATCCCGCGAATTCTGCATGATTGGTTGGAGAAATTTTGTTTGTCCGTTTCTGCTCTAGTACTGTCCTGGGGTCATGTCTTGGGACTTAACATCGTAATATACCATCTTTGCCACTACTTAACATTCCCACCAGCCCAGGTATCGAAGGTTCGAGAGGGATGGGGTTGTCATTTATCCACCGGATTAGACTTTGAGCTAAGCCTCCGAACCCCTCCAGGTTCCTCATTGGTAATTGTTTTGCCATATTGCTTGCACAATATACTAGTATTAGTGGCCTTGCTCTCGTCATACCCAGCGCATTGACTCCAACAAATCCCTGTCTTTTGTGATGGTGGATCATCGCCATGCCAATTCTCATCGCTTCCTGGCCACACACCATGTATTGTGAACTGGCTAGCCGATTGACCAGTGAGCGCGGGACGGGCCGTTGATTTAGGATGTACAGTCCCTAGACAAAAGTGTTCGTGATGGCTTGGCGACACACCGTCTGCATGTCTCAGCACCTTCTTCCGCGATGTCAACAGGGACTTATCTTCCAACACCGAACAACGTGGGACCTTCTCATTTCATGATTCAAAACACGACCACCCACACCTAAAACAGTTATCCGCCCATTGGTCAATTCGATTGCGTACGACGCATGTGGGGGTGTGCGATTGCGTGCGGCCAGTTGATAAACCGCATTTCCCCAGAATAACTTTGTCGATTCGATTCATGATCTATGCGGCACGCGTTTCTTTGACATGGATGAAACTGAAACCCAGAATGCCGAAATTCAGAATGCCGAACCCCAGAATGCCGAAACAACATCAGCAGTGGTAAGGTTCACCCCCGGACTTCCTACGCAGTTAACACATCCCCTAGCCAGAGCAAGAGGATTTTGCCGGCTACGTCTCGGTCGGATACGGTACCTCGACAGCAAGCTTAACATCTTCAATCTGCGAATACATCTATGAGAACGGTATCCCCTCTCCCCTTTCTGACTCAACGACGACACTTACCTAGGTATACTAATTTACACCCAGGTCGTCGCTACCACGCCTACTTCGGCCCCGAAAAAAACCTGCACCCCACCGACGAGCTCGAACAAGACCGGTACCTCCCACTTTTCCCCTTGGGGGCCTGCTAACACCTCCTAGCCTCGACCTCCACCACGAAATCTTCCTTCTCCTCCTTTCCAACCGTCTCCACCTCGCGCCCATCGGCCCAACTCCACACCGCATCCTCGACGTCGGCACCGGCACCGGCATCTGGGCTATAGAAATTGCTGACGCGTACCCAACCGCCTCCGTAATCGGCACCGACATCAGGTCTCCCGCCCCCTTTCCCCTCTGGTTCACCGTACCTAACAACCCAGCCCAATTCAACCCTGCTGGGTCCCCCCGAACTGCCGCTTCGAAGTTGACGACGCCGAACTCGAGTGGACGTTCCCCCCTGTTTGCTCCCCCCCCCCCCCCCCCCCCCCCCCCCCCCGCTTCCCTCAGCTTACATCGGCAGGAATACTTCGACTTTATCCACATCCGCAACCTTTTGCAATCGACCGACTCCTTCTCCTCCCTACTCTCCTCCGCCTACGTTTGCACCTCTCCCGGTGGCTACATCGAGCTCGCAGAAATGGGCACAAAGGCATACGCGGACACTGGGTGCAATCTTGAAGATTTCCCCGGGCTTACAAGGTTTCTGGAGCTGTTGCATAAAGCGATGGAGGTGCTGAACAGGCCGGCACATGTGACGGAGGGGATATTAAGGGAGTTGTTGGAGGAGGCGGGGTATGTTGGGGTTGTGGGGGAGACGTTTAGGGAGGCGAGTGGCCCGTGGATGGAGGGGGAGATAGAGAGGGTCGTCGGCGGGATGAGTTTGGTGTCTGCGAGGAGCGGGTTCGAGGCTTATGGAATGGGTGGGTAAGATACACCAAAGCGGGGAGAGGCAAGGCTGATGCAGGTGAATAGCGCCGTTTACGAGGATTTTGGGGATGAAGAAGGAGGATGCTGAGAAGGTGTGTAGAGATGCGGTTAGGGATGTGGGGGATGAGAGGTGTAGGGTTTGGTGTAATTTGTGAGTGGAGATATCGATCCAAAGAGGGTAGAAGAGTGAGTGTGAGCTGACGATAAGTGGGAGGTAGTTATGTTGTTTATGGACAGAAACCGGGGGGGGACGAAGAGTTGTGTGAGGGGAAGGGATAAGGAAGGGTGAGGAATGGATAGCTATCAGATTACACGGTAATCCTTGTGAGGGTGCTTGAGGTTGGGAGCAGACAGGTGGGTGGGTGTTATATACAGATGGGTGGGAATGTAGAAATTGCTGACACTCGGGAGCTCGGGGGTGAGGCGGTATCATGGCTAAGCACTCGGAGTTTTTGCGGGTTGTAACTAACACACAGCCATTCTCTCGGAGATGTGAATCGAGACTTCCCGTTTTCAACTGTGTTTCTTATGTTACCCGTGAAGTACCGCGTTGACTTCGAGATTGGTTTTCACTACCGGGAATGACACGGTTCTAATATGACAGTTGAGGTCACGATTACTTATGCGAATGTCGGGAGCCCGGTATGCAGAAGCAAAGAGTACACTGTGCTTGTGTATATGTTGGTGCAGTACCCGAGGAAACTTGTTATTGCTGTTTACAGTGGAGGTGTACGATTAGAGACTTCCCATATATATTTCTCCCCCCTCGCTACTCTATACACGTAATATACACCCACCCCCCCTCGGCTTTCTCCACATCTTAATAGGTAGCGTTAAACCTTTACTGGTGTCGAGTGAGTCAAGCGTCAGCGAGTGGTGGTCCATAATCACGAAGGATCCAGAGATTGGTGGTCACAGGTTAGTTTACCAGCAAATCTCAAATTTCGTGCTTTACGCGGGCATGTGCATGCGAGATGTAGTCTTGGGCATGCATCGGATTTTCAAGACTACGTACTGCACGTTCATTCCAATTGCAGTCCTCGTTTCATGCTTGTCTTAGTTCCTCACCTCCACAACGCCTCATTTACTGCTTCAATTCCTTTCATAATTCTACAAAGGAATGTCCATTATCCCACCATTTCGTCCCACCTAGCAGGAAAAGTGATCTCATCCAATTCTCTGACCAGTTGGGTGTTCGTATTGATACCATATGACTGAAAATGAATTATCGAGTGACTAGCCGTGCTTAATCAAACGAGCGAGGGAGAGAAATATATATCAGGCATTACCTAGCGCGGTACGGAAGTGTAATCTCCCCCGTGTTTGGCAGTTCCTGTGTGACGTTCCCGGGAGCCTCAGCGAAATGCTTCGGCACAGGAGTTGTCCCCGGCAATTCCGAGAGCTGGGTGTTTGCTAGTTCGGATGCAACACCATTCCGTCGGCGGACTTTTGAGCGAACAAGGTAGAAGATTCCAGCCGCAATAGCCACAAGAGCGCAAACCCCAACAACTATCCCGGCGATCTTCGATGGCCCTAGTTTGCCTTGTCCAGCCGCATTATTGCTTCCGGGCCCGGGCACGGGTCCCTGTCCGGCGGATCCAGGGCCCGACGCTGTAGATACCGAGAATATCGCCTCAAGTTCTTTAGAGTTCCAGCCAGACAGAGGAGCCCGTCTCGTTGCACCTCCAGTTAATCTGCAATATCAAAGTTCAGCATTGGTAGAAATCGAAATCTGTGGCTACACCTACTCTCCGCCAATGGCATCGCTGATTGCTAGTGGTACTTCATAGGTAGCCTGGGGGTCAAACTCCTGACTCCAACTAAGGCTCACCATGTCAAAAATATGAAAAAGAGCCTCGCATGTAGGTGATCTGATAATTCCTGCCTCAAACATAAAGCGGCCAGAACGTGCACACGACTGACCCTGGCCCCCGTATGTTCCTGACAGGGATTAATCCAACTGAATAAGCAATACTCGAGGAGAGCATTGGTACCTTGATATACCTTCACCCAAATGAAAGATGGTATGAGAAGTACCCACACATCATCATAGTACCCTCCACCCACTCCATCTTGGCCGCCACACATGTAGATGTTGTAGCTTGAATTGTCCGGTGATGGCGCCATGACAGAGCACCCATCCCACCGGTTGCCAGGGATATCGGTTTGATTTTGTGGGGGCCCTGAAGCTGTCTGGGTATGCCAAGATGCTGTGTCGATGTCGTATACCTCGATTTCATTCATATTTCTCTAAAAAGAAACGTATAAATATCCCGCCGTCGTCACATTTTCTCGTCACATTTGCAACTCACCAGTATCCCCGCTCCGTTGAAACTTCCTTGCGGGTACCTCATTCCTCCAAACCAAATCAAGACGCCTCGCTTGCCCAAGGGCACATACTGGAGGAAACCATCGATTACTGATACCCCGCTTCGGATCGTTTGGTTCTTCCAAGCGGGCTGTAAATCTTGTGTGTTCAGTGAGAGCAAGCCGTCAACTGGAAGTTGCCCGTTGGGGAAGTCTCGGACAACCCCCTTATTGTATCGGCCTTGTGCATAATAGATCTCCCCTTGAAGGTAATCGAGAGTCCCAGATCCTTCCATGATCCGTTGAATCTTTGAATCACTGGGCGTTTCGATTTTCCATTTATTGTCTGAACCACTGTAAGACCACAGGTCGCCTGTGTTGCGTGCCGGTGGCTCCTGATAATACTCCGAGCTTGTGTTGGCCATCTGGTATGCTCCTCCGAACACATAAAATTTGTCGTCGGATATTTTGGGGACATACGCTGCGCCATTTTCAGAGAGTGCCTGGAGAGGTTTTGTTGCGTAGTTGAGCTTGTAGTTTGTCTGATTGAACCGCGTCTTTAAATCAAACCAAAGCAAACGGCTATCTACGTGTAGATTAAAGACGGTCAGCAATGAAGGAATGAGCGATGTTCCAATGAAATATTGTCTGCTCAAAACTCTTTCGCGCCAGGAACATGTAGGGTAATGATACTGAATCGGAAAAACTTACTAATCTCTAAGAATATAGATGTAGTAGAGAAATTGCCTTTAGGATATAGCTTCAAGTTTCCACCATCGATGTACAGTCTGTCCGCGGCTACCGCCACTGAAGTCGCCGGTTGGTCAGAATATAGACTACTCACGGCTTCGGTCGGCGCAAAAGCTTACAACGTGTTCGGAAAAGTTGGCAAAATGAATAGGCTTCGTTTGGTATTATGGCAAGACTTGCCTCGGTGGCGTTGAAGCGATAGTCGAAAGGCTCCGCTGCCATGACTGCTTTGTGAAGGTGCGAAGGTACTGCAAACTTTTTAGCCAAGGGCGGGGTGGGAGGAATCAGGCGTGGTGATAAAGTTCTTTCCTTAGTTTGGTGCGGCTGAAGTTGGAGTTTCTTCTTTTATAAAAAGCAACATTTCTGCACACTAGCAAAACAAATCATGTTTTATGATTGTCTTTCTTATGCTATTGTGATTGGTGACGCGAAACGCCATGCATAGCTCTCATCGCTATAGCTTCGTTCACGTTCGACGCATCATACTGGTCGACAACTGGTGCATACACACCTTGTTCAACCATTAAAACAGCACACTATATTTTCGAGACTCGGAGAGAACATAACCAAAACGGATTTCTGTTCCTCCTAGGAAGACAATAGGTTGATTTGAGAGGGGCCCCATGGTTTATTCTTCCTCCCACTATCCGTGCCAGAGATTCTTCACTCCCAATAATCTCTCCCTTCGTCCGCCACGGTTGTAAACATCGGGGTTGATATATGATTTTAGCATGTCGGACTTTTAGTGAGATCATATGAATCACTCACAATTGATGGATTAGATTAGATCGGACCATTGGAATGTGGGCACTATGATGCATTTGTTTTGTACTTGGAGCCAAGACAATTTGTATCCTCTGTTGTTTACCTCAAGCCTTGCGGTTTTGCAAAGCTGCGCATCCTTTCTACTGTCTTTTGTGTAGCTGCTAACGCCGTTCCTGACATACTGATTCGGTTCCACATGTGTGTTCACTGTCCTTTTATATGCCCCTCCGCCGCCCTTGAATAACCAAACCACCGGTCCCTTCCGTGTGTTTGCCAAGACTTGGTACGCCATGATTTCCCCGACTTCGTTCCCGACAAGACACGTTCTTCTACTTCTTTGAACTCCTGTTTCCATTTCAAATGTGTAACACCGATGATCGTCATAGCATTCCTCTCCGAGAAGACCGTTATCGCCGCCACAAGTCCCCGCCTGTAAAATACGTAAATCCTAGGGAAATCATGAAGAATTATGGCGATTATTTTTGAATGGTATCCGGAACATGTACTAAGTTCAACTTGGGTGGTAACAAGATTTTGTTGGAACATTTATGAGCTCGGCTCATAAAGGAACGCCTATTCGGATATTTCCCTTTGTTTGTCTCATTCTCTCACACTCTCTTCCATATATTTTATGTCACTACTAGGTTCTTTCATTTGTTTATCAACGGCGTGGTTGCTTTATAGGTATCATCTCCGGGGCATGCTGGCAGTAGTCTGTCAGACAGCGTTTTTCACAGCGCTGTAGCCAACACTGATGGGGAACATCGATACGGGGGAATTTCAGTGAAGCTTAGACGAGACGTCATACGGCACGATTAGAAATTCTGATAGTTCTCCTGGCTATTGGTAGCCGCAGATTTGATTATCACTACCTGAAATCCGACATGTATACACTCTTTCTACATTCCTAAGTTTTCCACCTAGCGATTGAGAATGGGAACCCGGAACAGATGAGGAACATTTGCCGAACACATAAATCCGCTCAGGTTCCTACGCCCAATATCCAGTCTTGCCGCACCTATCTCAGTCTTTCATACATCTCTAGGTCCTTATCATCTCATCTCCACAATACGACGGGGGGCAGTCTGGGGTAGCTCAATAGGGAGGCAGCGAGGACCGCAATCGCTAGCATGGGCTGTTGGAAGGGAGTAGTATGCGGGTTGTTGTGCGGTCATGTTGAGTCCAGCGATGCTTCTTTCCAGCACTTGACGTTCTTGAAAGCTCTGGTAATGTTGGTACTGCCCGTCGTCTAAATTGGAATTAGCATAGAATCCTGGCGATATAATGATATAGGGTTCGACTACTAACCCCGCGCCAATGCCTTCCCATGTCCTATCATATCTTTGATACGTGTCCTAGCAGACCTTTCGGGTTGTATCTTCTCCGGAGTTTCGATTTCGGTAGCATCATTTGAATGGGAATGCGGTTGTTCATTTATGGTGGCGTCATGACTCTCGTAGGGATATGTCCACGGCAGTCTGGGAGGAGTTAAGGGAGTTGGATAATCCTTCGACGCTTCGACCACACCCTCACACGCGGGGGCGTCCGTTTCCAGCTTCGGTTTCGGTTTGCGGAACCGCCTGATTATGGCTGAAATTGGAGATCGTAGATTCTTCGGAAGAAACTGCATCGCGTAGATTTTGGTACTTGGAGACGGTGAGAGAGGTGTACGTTTCTGTTGCAAGAGAGAGAAGAAGAGAGGAGGAACCTCGTGCGGCTGAATATGTGAGCCTACAGGCGCATGCAGATCTTTTGCAACCCGTACAAGGAATCACTCTATCGGCGGAATTCCGCCATCAGGTACCCACGTGCCCCATCCACGAGACTGGGTGCTACCATATATAATGTTGAACCGACTCTGGGTTGAATCGATTGATTGTCTAAGTCTAAGATGACACGTAGCCTTTATGCTAGCTGCCAACCCTAACCCAAGGACACGTGATGACGTACTCACGAACCGTTCCAACATATAACATGGCCACGGATGCGGCGGATGCTCTATCCATCACTCGCACTTATTGATTTGACCGAATTTTGCCAACTTGCCCAATCCACTCCAATATGTATTTCCTATGGACACGATCCGTGACCAATGAGATTCAAGAAGACGCAGTTGCGGATAAAGATATATAATGCAGCGAGCTTAGGGGCGGCTAGTGCAGTAGTTCCCGTAAGGTCTGGAGGGCCTTCAGAAACAAGTCTGGAGCCCGTGGTTGACCCTCAGAATCTAGGATAGCGATCCCAGATTTGTGCACTGGAGCTCATTTAGATCTGGGAGGAGGGTCCGGACCCGCTTCCTAGATCTCTGATCTATGATTTCTGATCCCTGACTTCTGCATCAGGTCAAGCCCAAATTGCATAGTGGTGGTGGTTGCAACGTGACCGTTGTCGGCTAAATGAGTTTTCCCCAGATCAAAAAACGGACAAGTTCACGGGCTGAGACTGCCTCCAGAATCTGGGGTTGTTCTCAACCGTCCCGTCCGTCCGAAATTCGTCAGGACGGGACGGGACGGCGAATCGCCGTCCGTCCGAGGGTAGGACGGAAACGGCGCCGTCTTTTTGAGGCAGGACGGTGACGGACGGAGAGGACGGCCGGGGACGGAGCCTTGCCGTCCCCGGGCGTCATCTGTCGATATCCATGGATTTTTCTCAGGGTACATACAATTTATATAAACTAGCTACAATTATCCAGACTCTGAAGCAAGATCCTGTAGCATCTACTCCATCCAAGCCATATCTGGTTCATCATTCTCCTCTCCTCGCTCTCTAAAATTGATATACAATCTATGCATGAATGTATCCATTTATATATCTCTTACCGCGCGCTCTTAGGACCGAATTGGGTTACATCTAAGAATATACGGTAGCCGCCCGATGTCGGCCGGGACGGTGGATGTCGGCCGGGGACGGTCAAATTACCGTCCCCGGCAGACACCGGCCGTCCAGCCGTCATTCTTATGCTCGGACGGGACGGACGGTTGTGGCGCCGTCCCGTCCGTCCTGGCAAGATCTCGGACGGCATGCCGTCCCCGGCCGTCGGACGGGACGGTTGAGAACACTGGTCTGGGGCCACTCCAGATCCTGCGGGAACTACTCCGGTGTTACATGGAGCTGACCGTAAGCTGGTAGGGCATCCGGTAGGGCATAAGGCACACAACTCTCTTGTATATATCTCGAGTCTTTCTCCTCTCTCTCTATCTGTACCATAGTCTATGCACACGGTTCTCCCCTTCCATATCGTAACATCCGGTGTTACTTTAAGTGATGAGTAGATGCTTGATTGACTTGTATCTACGAGGCCTACAAGGCCATATATGTACATTTGAGTAGGTTCTCTTACAGTCGAGTTCTGTTCCCCCGACCTCGGGCCTCGGCATATGTGCCCGCTGGTCCGCATGCCCTACGGCCCCATCGGGCTGATCTAAGTATACATGTAACATCCGGTTCCGTCACAAAACCGAGTGCTTAGTTATGATACCGCCCATCTGTTATCAACGTCTTATACATGGCAATCTTAATTGCAACAACCTCGACGACGCAAGCCACCCGTACTTAAGTATCTTCCTGCTTCCAGATATGTGGTAAACTTGTTGGTTCTCCATTGGATGCCGTGGTGAGGAATCGAAGGAGAACCTTCCACCCGAGGAATGTACGTGACTTAAGACCGTAGGTATGCATGAAGCACCGAGATTAGATCGATCGATCACCGAACACTTGGTAGATGGCTAGTAGCCGATTAGAGCTAGTGGGGGGATTAGGCCATCGGTCTACTTATTGAGTGCTCTACGTACTTGCAGCTGAATCATAGTTGCGCAAGGCGCGGGAATGATCTGTACTTGTGTTGGGGTAGAAGCAGTATTTTTTGAATGGGAACTAAATTCTTGCCTTATTCATATAAAACCTATCGTAAGAAAACTATACCAACCAGCGCAGATAGATAGCCATCAATACATCGACAACCCCTTGCACTACACTACTTCCTTCTCACATTGACTCCCATCTGCCGGCAACTCATCCACGATCGGTAAGCGACCTGCAGATTTCGTATATTGCTGCCTTGCCTCAAGCTCACGTTGGCGTGCCTCATACTCACGCTGGCGTGCCAGATGCTCACGTCGGCGAGCGTCTCGGCCAGACTGCAAAGCCCACATTTCAGCAATGTATTCCACAGACGGTCCCGGTCTTCCACTAAATTGGGGGATCCATTTCGGCCTCCATTTCTTGCGGACCAGCAACCAATACAACCCAGCTGCAATCGCCACTATGATGAATAACCCAAAAACAAGCCCACCAACCTTGTGTGGACCCAGCTTTGCTGTCTCATGTTTGGAGCCATCACGTCCAGCCCGCTGGTCCGGATCATTCGTGAATATCTCCTGGACTTCCTTGGAGCTCCAGCCATTGAGCGGGGTACGTCTTTTTGCACCACCGGATGGTCTACAATCCCAAATTCTCAGTATCAAAAATCACCAAAGCCTTATAAAAACCACTTACATCCCACCAATAGCATCGCTAATTACCAATGGAACTTCGTATCGCGCCGTAGGATCAAATTGTGAGTGCCACTCAAATCGAACCATGTCGAAAATAAAAAATAGAGGCTCGCATAGGTTGTCGCGGAGAATCCCGGACATAAATAGATGCGGGCCTGAACGTGCACATGAGTGACCGAATCCGCCATCGGATTCCGGTCCTGATATCAATAAGTTCAGTACGGTTAGGGAACTGGCATACAAGAGTGGCTTTGGTACATACCTTCAAACAGCTTCACCCAGGTGAAAGACGGTATGAGAAGCGCCCACACATCGTTATACGAAGATGCTCCACCAGGCTGGCTTTGCCCATGAACTATGTAAATATTATAGCTTGAATTATCCGGGGATGGCACCATCACCGAGCACCCATCCCACCGGCTTCCAGGAACCAAGGCCTGATTACTCGGCGGCCCAGAAGCTGTCTGGGAATGCCAAGAATCCGTTTCAATTTCACTCATGTTTCTCTGAAAAGACACCGCATCAACCACCCGGGACAAACCCCCTTGTTGTGATTTGCAACTCACCATTAACCACGCCCCGTTGAACGTTCCCTGTGGAAACCTTGCTCCCCCAAAAGATATCAACACCCCCCGCTTCCCCAGCGGTATATACTCAAGATACCCATTGACCACTGCAGCACCTCCGGGGATCGTCCCGTTTCTCCAAACCGGCTGCGGATCGTTTACATGGACTGAAAGCAAGCCATCAACCGGAAGTTGTTCTCCCGGGAACCCCCGCACAACCTCATTCGTATACTGTCCCTGCGCATAGTACACTACACCTTCTCTGGTATCAACCGTACCAGCGCCGTCCGTAATCCGCTGAACGTTTGTTTGATTCGGTGTTTCCAGCTGCCATGATTGCTTCGCGTCACTATAGGACCATAGATCGGCGGTGTTGCGTTCTGGCGGCTCTTGGTAGTATGGAGAGCTGGTGTTTCGTTTTGAGTATGCACCTCCAAAGACGTAGAACTTATCGGTGGAGGGGTTGGGAACGAATGTTGAACCGCTTTCGGTAAATGATAAGGGGGGCTTGACGGTGTAGGTGAGGTTGAAGTTGGTGTGGTTGAATGGTGACCGTAGGTCGAGCCAGGTTAGACGGGTATCTATGCTGGTCAGAATGACGTTTTGGCTAAGCTAGAGAGATGATGATAAGGGAAAAGAAATCGCACTGATGTCGGTGAAGGTGGTATTTGTGCTGAAGTTGTCTTTGGGATATAACACTAGGCTTCCGCCATCGATATATAGCTTTTCCCCTGCCACTGCCACTAATGTCGATCGAGGGTTGGTTAGAAAATGATAACTGACGGCGTTGGGATAGCTGGCTTACAGCGTGACCGGGTGATAAGGCAGTATGAATTTGCGTCAGTTGGTAGTAAAGCGCGAGTGACTTCCGTACTGTTGAAACTCAAATTGAAAGGGTATGGGTCCAACGACATGGCTGCTGAATATATGGTTGTGTCAAACTTTGTGAATGCGCTCGCAGCATACCAGCCAAGTCGGGATCATCAAGCTCAAAGGAAACGGCTGCACTAATAAGGCGTGTTCACGATTCCCGTGTGGGGCTGAACTTTTTTGTATTTTCTTCTTCTTTCGAAAAAAAGCAAGCTTCCTATAAGAACCCAAACACATACCCACCACCGCATTATTTCAACTACCATTCAAAAAAACTCTCGGCCACACCTGCATTTCATCGCACCAATCTTTGTACATGCCTTGTCTGCTTTATATTGTTCGCCGATAAACACCTTATATTGAAGTTTGTTGTGGGTATAGAGGGAGTACGTAATGCGGTGGTCTGATAGCGGGTGCGCATGTTTTCCGCGTCGGTACCCTTCATCCCGGATTCCTGTTGGCCATGAACCACAGTACCCAGGAAATACGGATCACTGCCACGGACTCCGGGTACTGTACTGAAAATTAGGATACGTCGGATGGTCATGGGAGGGTCTCCCTCTATTGAGCCAGGTGTCAGGTTATCCAGTCGTACGCTGCAGTGGGTGTGGTAGAGGTGGTGGTAAAACCAACACACAGTGTACAGTAATTACGCAGTGGGGGAGGGGTGGAAGTCACAGTGTGGTGTCGCATATTTGAACTTTACCAGAGTGCACATGCGCGTGCCATGACATCGTCTGCTTGTCCATCAATTGGCGTTGGTCCGGTTACAACGGCTGTAATTATGACCTTGTCTGTGCATTTTCAGATCGCCGTCCGTATCTTCATTAATAATCATCATAAATCCCCAACAAGGGATTGTTCGAATGCTTTGATATATCATTGCAATCTGAAGGAGGCGGAAAATCATTTTCTTCGTCTCAATGTCAGAACACCAGCTGCCCATGTGGTGATATTCCTGTTCTTCAGTCGTGTGCTGTGCACGCCATTTAAAGACGGCGGGTGTGTGTTAAAAACCATCGTATCGGCTAAGGATCATGAGGTATCACTCACAAAGTATTCTACATCCAAAAATATCACGAGTGGAAGAATGGATTTAGGGTTTCATTTTCGCGTGGTGGAATCGTAATGAAATGTCGTTGCATCACAAATGCCCAGGTTACAGACTAGACAATCTAGGAATGGCACTGAGTGATTAGAAGATTTATGCTGAACTATCGTTAGCGATGCATCGTGGTGGGGAATCTTCTTTTTCTATTATGTTCTGAGACAGAGTTGATTAGTGGTTAACTGACCAAACGGCCATCTCACAAAACCATAGTAGCATGTCAACGTGTCGAGACATAGATAGAGATGGAACTGCAACGGAATCACTCCCAGAAGTAGCTGAACCAAACGAAATATAAGTATCGTGAAAGCTCAGCCGTGTTTCCGTGCTTATGGTTGCTTGAAGGTTGGTGAGGTTGTGTAGTAGATCTCCTAGTTCAACCTTCTTGAGGCGGACGTGGATTGTACCCCTTGGTCGAGTCTTAACTCTTCGTTTAGTTCGTGAAATTGACAATTCCGTTGAAATGTATTTCGCCGGGAGGGTTGGGTTAGGGTTTAACGGACGTACGTATAATATTGGGACAGTTGGTGAACTTGTTTTACAGGAACTGGTCAGGAGTGATGGCTGCACATAGATGTTAATGCCAAAATTGCTCCGCATCGGTTTGCTTATCTCTCCTTTCATCAATAACGTGTGCCGAGGTATGTACACAATGCGGAGGTGCCGAGATTACCTGGCACGCCTTACACATCTGAAGCACCTGAGAAGCGTACGAGCTACTGAGAAAAAGCGCATGAAATTATAGCGCTATGGATTTTCCAACGGTAGTAACGGTTTTGGTGCTGAGTGATACAGCCACTAGGGAACACCCGCCAGCCCATACCAAGGCTCTAGGGTAAGAGTCTTGTTTTCATCCAACTACAATTACCTAAATTGGTACTTTTTACTGGATGTGCTCATCCGACTCCACAGTAATTGTGCCACATATACTCTATGGTTTGTCTTTGCACAGCCGTTTAATGGTTGTTATCCACATTCTCGCATTTCGTTCGGGTAAAGCACAACGCGCCCGAGCACACCAAGAGGAAGCTACGTCATGCCATACCATACCGTCGATGGATGGTAAAATGATGGTTTGTCTTATTACTTTTCTCGTTTGGATGTGTGCGAAATTATATTGCCTCTATTGGTGTTACCCATGTACACGTGTGATGCCCAGATGTTGGGGATGTTATGTACTTTCTTCGCACCTAGCACGAATACAAACATCCGGCGTTTTTTGGCGTATATATTGTCTCATTATTTCAAAAGTTTTAGCCTAAAGAATCTAATCTAGAACCGCAAAACTTAGGTGCTCCACTCCAAACCACCTTGGTAATAGCTGCCACCATCACGCGCAACTTCTCTAACATATATCCCGTTCTCTCCTTGATAATAAATTCGGAAACTATTGCCCCACATTACCCCGTGCACCGACGTCCCCCTACACGTTTTTGCTCGCTGCTCCCCTTGATCCCACCCTCCGTCGTGTATAAACTCGATCAGGTCGTTCGTTTCGTTCGCCGTCCAAAGCGAAAGAGTATTCCCCATAGGGACCACTGATATCGGTGCACCTGGCGGGAACAGATGCTCACTGGGATGGAAATCACCTTCAAAATATCAGCGGAGAGTCAGAGTAAGAGGTTATCCCCAGCAGTACATACCCAACGACCACGTATCACCATTGCCGTCAGAATAATGCTCCTCAAGTTCCAGGTCGGCATTCTGCGAAAAGATCTTCAAAGTTTCGAAACCATTTCCGGCAACTGCCGCGATAGCACTCCCGACAACTCTGCGCGATATCCCATCCATGTCACCAAGATCACTCCACGAACCGTCCTGAAAGTCGATTTGGCAGAGTTTAAGGTTTCTCCCTTGGTAATAGATGAAGCCTCTGTTCCTAGTTTCCACGATCGCAAGTTTCGATGCACGGTGGGGCTTGACCTGGAGGGAATTTACCGCAGGGTCTGGTGTCCACGTACCGCCCAGCTCCGTTCGGCAATTGGTGTTTTTGACGCATTCGATGTATCCGCTGGGGTTGATATACACGAGACGGGCCTAAACAATTAACCCATCTGAGCAATGGCAAAGCTGGAGTTGAAATAAACCTACAATAACTCCCCCCTCAATTTCGACAAATGATACTGCTAAAGGTGTGCCGATCTTGGCCCTAAACGAACCGAGATCACTGGAGGCTCTCCAACCGCCGTTGTACCGCTTTTCGTGAAGCCTGCCTTGGGTGTCCTGGGCGTAAATCCAGAGACGAATGTCACCATTGGAAAGGTGGGCTCCGCCGGAGATCGCGGTTGATATCATGGTAGGCATTTTTACCGCTTGGGTTTGGCTGGCTGGATGTGTGGATGAGACCCAGGAACGAATGTTAGGAAGTAATATATCCTTCCTGCTCAAGTGTGATTCAACACATGCTTACGTATCGTTCTCCTATCGTTTCGCTACTCTATCACTAATACATACCTACCTTGCAAATTCACAATGGGCATTGCATACACACCGGGGTCTCTCATCGATGTACCGGCATGAGCGATTAAGTTTGCCAGTAACACAAACGCGATCAAAAACAAGGATAGTCAATCACTAATCGCCTTGTTAGGGATGCCGGCGGTCCCGATATTGTTTGAATAGGAATAGTGATGTGCTTGGAGCCGCATGTCTTGCTCAAAAAGAAATTTAGTTTTTGATTACATATGTATCGCTCGCTCCTATCGCGTGCTTAGTCGACCATCCAGGAAAAGATTCCACGGCGTGGCTTCCATTAATTGGATGGTAGGCCTTAACAAGGAGACGTTGCATGATATTGCGGCTCCGCAGGCTTCCAATAAAAGCGCGAGAAGATATCGATCGATCAGGATATAAAAATAGAGTTATGTTAACTCTTTGGACGCATAAGAATGAGGGGCCCACTAAATACACCAACCTGTAGGCAAGTTTTAAAGCAAGATTTTTTTCAGAAAAAGCATGCTCTCGGCAGCTAGAGTACGTATTTCGACAATTATCACCTAGTATGAAACATTTCCACTCCCGAGTATCGCTTTAATTCCCTGATTTGTCGAATCCCGGTGGTGTCGGTAGTCGCCTAAATAGGCAGTCCCCTCGATCGGCATCCTGAGGATCGGTACATGCTACGTACATATTGCTGCCTGATCCGTTTGGAATCTCAGTGCAAAGTCCTATACAACTCCCACCATAATCCGAGATCCTCACTCTCATCATGGCTTTAAACATACGCGCTTACTTCGGTCCCTCCAGCGAGATGTTTATAATTATCATCGCGGTGTACGGCCAACCTGTCCTTGCAGATGCAGGTGATGATTTCTCGAACAATTTGTTCAGCGATCTTGGTACTACCCTCCCGTTCATGTGTACCCGTCGTTGGAGTTTATCTATTGCTTCGGGGCTTCCCAGAAGCCCTAACCCTGAACGAATTTGCTAACTACCTCCCGACATCTAGCACCCCTAATCGCCCTCTTTGGCGAGCAAGTCGCAAGGCAATACCTCAGCCAGAGTATGCACTGGCTGGAACACGTCATATTCGGATGTGGGCCACTTGGGATCATAACTGCGACCACATGCGCAATACGAGTCACGGGAAGCAGGCAGTTGAAAGCGATAATTGGGCGAGCTCGGGAGTCGGATGCCCAGGCGGAGATTGAAATCATGAGGTTGGTTACACGATTTGGCTTCGCTAAACTCGGAATGCTTGGTTTGTTGATATGCTACATCACAAGGCTTCTGGGGGTGTCGCTCACGCCAGATGTCTAAATACAAGCTGGAGTTTACTGCTGACTATAACACTGTTGCAGCTCTACCTCATCCGATGTCTGTGAGTTATGGAACGGCGCCGGTATTGTCCGCGTCGCTGGATCTCCAGATTTCATCGAGTTGCTTTATGACCGGAAACAAACCGATGCCCGACTATCCTCAGACGATACTACGGACTCGGATACCTTCGGAATTTTCAGCCGACTAGACGCCATGAAAGACGATGAAGCCGATCCCGAGAACACGCAACTCGTTGAAACCAGCGCCCCCAACATTTCCCTAAACACCTCGGGAGCCGAAGTATCTCCCCTCGAGCTACGTATCATCGCCATATTAGGGGTGATCTTCCAAAGCGCTGTGATAGCGTTCGACGGGGTAGTAAAGTACCACTACCGCTGGCAAAAAAACAACGCTCAAGTGGCGGGATACGCATTCCCGTTAACGGCGATTGGGACGGTGGCGGTTTCAGTGGGGATGTTTATTTGTGCACATCTCATTGAGGCGAGTACGAAGGAGAGTATGTGGGTGCCGAAAGATAAAGATAGGGATTTTCAGATATTGTGGCTGCAGCGGGGGCAGACGGTTAATGATCAGCGGTTCAAGTCGTACGGTATCTATGCTGCTAGCACACAGAGAGTAATCAAGACCTCGCGGCCATCAATCAAGAGAGGGGAGTTAGAAGGATTGACTTATATCGGCACGGCTATTAGCATGATTGGTAGGTTAGACTCTTAGTGTAGCTATTGAGAATTTGCTCACACATCGTCTAGGTTTTGCCGTGCAGTTCATTGGGTAAGCAAATACCGTCAACACTGTAGGTTCAGTGCATAAGCCCGGGATATTAACGCATTTGCAGTCTTCGGGGAATGCACTACTCGGCTTCTCTTGCCCAACTCGCCGCCACCTTCATCATGACAATTCTGCGAGTGTTCATACGGAGAGGCCTGACTACCGAGCCTTACCAATGTGGACCCGGCCAGATTCCGTCAAATCAAGAGAACTACTCGGTTCAGGAGTTACCAGAAGGCCACGAGCTGGACTTTGTTGCGAAACAGATGGTCGGCGTTTCGCACTGGAATGTCGTCACATATAAACACCGATCTTCCTCTCTCCATTTCTCTGACGACGATACTTTGCACGAAGCCGACATGGACCGGGAACACGCTAGAGCAATTTCGCGTGTTTTATCGGTCAGGATGAGACTTACTGAGGTAGCCGAGTCACGATGGCGCACTGAGTTGCATCTGACGATAGAGGCGCTCAAAGACACATTCGATGCTGTGTTGAATCATGTCTGGAATTCAGCCACAGCTGGTGGGATTTTGCCAATAAAACCCGATCAGGAACTTGTCACATGGGTGGTAAATATTGAAGCAGGGATAACCACCGCCAACGGCGAGGAGAGCCGCGGAAATAGTTTCGTAGAATTGAGCGCGCGCAGGAAAAAGTTTGATAATGGATCGCGATGGACGCTGTGGAGAACTAAGGAAGCTGTTGTAGAGGCGCTTTTTTGTCTCTGGATGTCTCAGCTTCAGCGACACCAACAGCCTATTCCGGAAACCGGCGATAACCTTTGGCTGATAAACATAGATGGACCGGGTGGGAATGATCTTGGCCGGGTACTTTGTGACTGGTGGATTTCTCGAGATATTGACAGCACCGATATTGACAACCTCTATGACACCCGCCACGACCACGGCATCCATCCATCTCGCATTTTAAATTGCATTACAAATGTTCATACACCCTCACGCGCTATGCAAGGTATAATCGGTCGATCATCTCTTCCACAGATGTGTGCACAGTATATTCTCTCAACATTCCTAGCTGCTGTTTCATCTTCTATCAAACCAATCACGTCAGAAACGAAATTCGAGCCCATCAAAGGCAAACGTCACCTGAAATTAGTCAACAATGACATCCAGAATCTCGCCGAAAGAATCGAAGCGTCGGGGCTGGCGAGTCTTGACGACGCATACAGGATCGTTGTTACTGCTTTATTTCGTGCTAATAAGCTCCCCGATATTTTGAATGATGCCCACGACATCCTTGTGCAGTCAAAGCGGTTCGCAAGCTCAGACGAAGCAGATGAGGGTCATATGAGCGGTGTCTGTGGCCGGATGCGTTGTCTTTTCTCCCACAAGATGAGTGCCATGACGACCCAGCAGAATGCATGGAGAGACGCCGGTGAAGCGAGTAGAGACCTAATGCGAGTATTTGTGGAAGTTCTGGGCTCGGAAGACCCGGAGACAGTATTGATGCGACAATCTCTGGACGAAGTATCCAAGCGGTTGGAAATTCTCGTTTCCCAAAGCAGCAGCCCAGCACATTCAATAAGCGAAGCAGCCCCAAACCTGACGGAGGAACCGGATGATTTTCACATTTCGCTTTACGCAATCCGAAACCAGGTGAACCAGATCCACCAGTTCCTTCAGAAAAATAGCTATTACAATCTCGATTACATTTGCGATGAGGGTAAAACACCATTAGGCTTAGCCACGATAGAAGGGAACCTAGGGCTTGTCCGCCTTTTTCTTTTCTATGGAGCTAATCCAAACTACTACGATACAACCAAACAAACGGCACTCCATCTAGCAGTCGACACCACCGAACATGGTTTTAACCGCACGAAAGCGGAGATTGTCAATCTGTTACTGCTGAATGGAGCAAGTATCGATGGCGTGCAAGAGTGTCAGGACTGGACACCACTAGATGCAGCAGTATCCCGCGGCTCGGACGAAATGATACAAATTTTGCTCGCGAACGGGGCGAACATGAATTTGAAGAACAAGGATGGTATGACAGCATTACTCTGGGCGGCCAAGAATGGTCGGGAGGCTGCGATTGAGCTGTTATTAGAAAAAGGGGCGGATTTGTATTTCAAAGACATGGATGACAAAACGGCGTTACATATTGCGGCTGAGATGGGACATGACACCACGGTCGAGTTTCTGATAAATAAAGGATCGAATTTGCAAGCTGGGGATAAGCATGATAAGACGGTGCTACATTGGGCTGCCGAATCTGGAAATGAAGCTGTAGTAAGGCTTCTGGTAGCTAAGGGTGCTGATTTACACCGCGGGGATATGGATGACAAGACGGCGTTGCATTGGGCTGCTATGAACGACCATGCGGTCGTAGTTGAAATTTTGATTGCTGACGGGACAAATATACACTCGAAAGATCGGGATGGCAAGATGGCGATGCACTGGGCAGCAGAAAACGGACACCAGGATGTTATTAGGGTATTGATAGAGAATGGAGCTGACCTGCATTTAGGAGATCAGGATGGAAGGACGGCGTTGCATTGGGCAGCTCGGAAGGGAAACGAGGCTGTTGTCAGGCTTTTAGTAGGAACGGGGATGAATTTAGACACGAGGGACCTGGGTGGCAGGACAGCGATGCACTGGGCAGCATTGAGGGGACATGCTGCAGTAGTGGGCGTTTTGGTTGGAAATGGAGCGGATTTGCATATTGAGGATATGAATGGCAAAACAGCGATTAAATGGGCAGCTCAAAGAGGGCACAATGCTATCGTAAAGTTATTGATGTAAACTGCAGTATAGATGCTCGAATAAGTACTCAGTGTTAGCGTTGGAGGAAATTAATCTTAATTATTTAATTGACTACTAGGTTTCACCGTTGTTGGTAAACGTACCTGGCTGGTTGCTTGGAATTTCCAAATAATCATGAGCAGCTGCCCTATTTTTATACATACTCTCCCAACTATCACCGTGGCTGCCGGGAAAGTACCCCACCTTTCCCGAGATTCTCGGTTATATTCTGGGAGGAGCTTCTTGTATAGAGTAGTTTGGTTTGATCCATGGCGGAACACGGGAATGGGGTTAGTTATTGAAACTCGAGTGATTATATATGATCCACTTGCAAAAACATCATGGGTACATACATCCGAGGAGAAGGGGCATTTAGTTTGGTTAGGGCATAGGTACTTCGGCACAGGCAATCTACGAGTAGCTGGATTCAATTTCATAAAAACACAGGAAGTTGTGAAAGTCTGTTGCCGCTTGGGAACCAATTTGTACGATAGGTACTTATGCCGAGGAGGCGTGTAGGTGTTTGTGTGACTTGAGTTTCAATTTTACACAATGTAGCAGTGCGGGATAGTGTCTGACCTGCTCCTTTGGTATGAAGTCTTCTCAAGCCGCCAGTTCTGTATTGTTTAATCCCGCTTGGGGGCTGCAGTGACTCGGTGATGAGTGGTGATTTCGTATTTGGGGTTGACTGGATTTTACTAAAATTCTTAGGAATTAGTTGGTATGCACATGCTTGCGTAAAACGCTCAATGTTGGACTCACGGATAAATTAACCACTTCGGGCTTCGTGGTGACAGTTTCTGGATCCTCCCTACATCATGGAGTATCACTCGTGGACACTTGGACTTTAACACAAACTGTATCTTCTTTACCGACAGATACACAACGAACTGATGGATTGAAAGTGAGCGAGGTCCAAATGACGAAGAATCGAACTAACATGACACTAGCGGGGTATCTATGAATGGGACGAGTGATAACATACAGATAAAGGAAACTCAAAGTACTTTCTAGATGCAGTGGAGATGGTGGTGGCTAAGGTGGTAGAGGAAGTGGTCGTGGAAACCGGATGCGACTGTTGACAATCCCTGAATCCGCATGTCCGAAATCCGCAAGACAACCCTATCTCTAATGACGTACCTGGGAAATTCTACGGTCAAATCCAAATACCAGTTGCTAACGAACCGACTTTAAATGATACACTCCGTGTTTATCTCTCGGTGTAATATGTAGTGACTATTAAAACATGGAGGAAGTCGGTCAGAGAAGAGGCTTTCCTCGGGAATAGCGTGACCATACGTAATTTTGCTTTTGCCGCGATCCTGGTATTCGTGAACTGACGTCCCGTTTGATGTAGGTTCCGGTTATTTTGGAACCTGTCACACAATTAAGAATGACGTCAAGGTGGTGGAGTGGTTAACACGTTCGCCTGCTAAATTGGTAAAGCGGATGCCTTCGGGCGCGCAGGTTCGAATCCTGTCCTTGACGAGGAACTTTTTGGTTCTTCCCAGTTTGGTGAGCAAGTGGGATGTCTCTTTTGAACTTTGTTCATACAGGTAGAACCACTGTTGGTGATTCTCCGATATGATGGAGGTGATAATGATGATAGATTAGATAAAGAGATTAGATGACAGCCTCTGAGGCAAAGCGAGTGAGAATGAATGATCTATATCCGACCTCCCTGAAACGTAAAACTCGGTGAGTTTTGCCACATCTTTGGTACTCCTTGGAAAGGCTACAGTATTGCTGTATTTATAAAGCGGAAGAGCCATGGCTATGGAGTCATTACTTCTTAGGGGCAAGTATCTCAATTCTCTGGTTACAGAAACTTAAGCAGGTCACAGCTCGTGAAAACAAGGCCATTCATGCAATACACGATGGAAAAAACTTAATTCACTTTTGGGACATCGATTTGAAACTGATTACATTCTCCCAAGGCAAAACATTCCTACATTAACTTCGTCCACACATAACTCATCAAACATCAAAGTGCGATCAAAGTGCGATCAAAGTGCGATCAAAGTGCGCGAACAACATTGTCCTCTGACACAAGGTGATTCGGTCTACCAGTCTCATCAGGCTTGATCTGCATTTCAAATGATCGTTAAGTCATTGAACTTTGTTAGGTTGAAAAGGACGACATACCTCGTACTTGAACGGCCCGGAGGTACCCGAGTCAAAGCGGATACGTTTTATGACTCCAGTGCGGGTTTTGGCGCCTAGAAAATTAATTCCGAAGCTATTCGCCTTCGGCTGCCGTCAACTCACCCCTCTCCTCGCGGTACTCGACGCGTTGGTCTACCCGGAATTTAGGCATGATTACTAGTTAAGAGGTGAGATATTGATAGTTGAATTGACTAAAGACGTTGCGTGGGAGTGTTGTAGGTGAGGATAAGCGTTTGAGTTGTGCTTGATGAATAACCCTAATGGGAAGAATGCCCCTCTTTTATACTGGAGTAGGTGAAGCGATTGGCCATACAACTTTGCTCATCCACAATGTTCAACATCGCACCACCCTCTTTGTGGCCAGTGAAAGAGCTCGAAAAGCCATTACGACAACCATTCTAGAGATGGCGCTATTTTGGCAGCTATTAATAGGAGCGAGTAAGGGTATGGGACCTCCGGATTCTGCATCGAGATGGCGATATTTTGACACCACAACCACACTTTGCCATACCCCGCGCCAGCCGCAACCGGAAGATCGCGCAGCAGAACTCATACGGGCCGCATATACCTCCATACCATTCATCAGGTGCCAATCAGTGGTTTACATGTCACACCGTGTGATCCGGAAGAAATC
The DNA here is from genome assembly GCA_014904905.1 of Wilcoxina mikolae CBS 423.85. Lineage (NCBI taxonomy): Eukaryota > Fungi > Ascomycota > Pezizomycetes > Pezizales > Pyronemataceae > Wilcoxina > Wilcoxina mikolae. The sequence continues at coordinate 39,847 of MU122296.1, forward strand.
ATGCTATGATGCGTTTGATCCCGACACGTTGTCACCATCCTTCATATATCAGCACGAAAGGTTGGTGGAAATGCCGCAAGGTTTGGATCCGGCAATTCCAATTCGGGTTCTAGTGATCTGTTATCTGTTGGATCCACAGTTGTGGGTGGAATGAATTACGTTTCGAATTTGCTAATCTTGTGATCGCTAGTATGGATGCATTTGGACGACGAAGTATATCTGTCTTGTTATCGTACGAGAATATCTGACGCCGGGCTTCTGGTGCTGCTTAAACTGTCGGTGGTACATATGATACAACCCACTCTTCTACCCTCGCCGCCGAATCCATATCTTCGAGATCTTGGGAAAAACAGGCCGGCTGTCTCGGAGCCGTCCGACATAAGTAGAAGCGGGTAGAAGTTGGAAAGGAATTGGTCACAGAGAGGGAAGATTTTTATGCAAGCCATGGCTGCAAGCGGCCAAATGACATGATTACAACAATAACCATCTCACTTGATTCGATCGAATTCAGCTGCCGCACTTGCAAGATACACCAGTCGCCCCTCTTCGTCTACCTGCGTCCTGTTTAGAGCAACATCCTGCAAATATCACGCCATGGATTCATCACAGAACAGTAGATTCCTTGATCCCCAGCCAGCCGTGCGGGTAAATCACAAGGTGAATTCGGCCCCGTGGTGGTGCGGCGGCGTCAACTCATCAGGACCGGCGAGGGTTAAAGGAAGGAGATTGAAGTTTTGTGATTTAGTTGGTAGTCTTTTGAGGACTTTATAGAAACGCTGCAGTAAGCTAAACATGAAAATGGAGTTATCATATGATGTTTGAAAAGATACACGTCTTGATGACGATGTTGGAGATGATAAGATGGAGATGATAAGATGGAGATATGATTAGATGCGATAGATTAAATATCTTAGACTGAACGTAGCTTGGCGCGCGCCGGAATTGGCACTTCGATCCGACTTAGTTACCGGGACATGAAATCGAGACTTCCCCATCCCTTCCGCCCAATGTGTGTATGTCAATCGCGTGTTTAGTTCTGAACCAGAAGGGATGGAGTTCTGCTCCTTCATCGCTTGCTGTGTCATGAGATATCACACACAAGTCACGGCCCGAAGTCATCTCGGGCCGAACTTCTTCGGGAGCGTACAAAATCTCAGGCCGAAACCCATCCCGGGCCGAGGCCAAAAACTACCGCAACGTGAATAACCCTGTCAGTTCGAGGATCCAGTCCCGTACAACTGATTTTGGCTACTTTCTGGGTGAGCATAACCAAAATCGTTGGAGAAAAGTTAAATGTTAAGTGTAGATACACAATGCCATGGGACATCCACAAGAGACAGACTACCGGTATTTAATCGGTGCTAGAGGGATAACAATGTATTAATTTACGGGTGTTGTAGCATCACCCACAGTGAATAACAAATGAAAGCCTATACCTTATTTGGCTCGTTCCATTGCGTTAGTGTCATCCTTTTATAGTCGAGCTTAGCCTTAGTTTCGGATGTCGTGGTGTTCTGCTTCATTATATCTTTTCTATTGTTGCTTACTATCTACAAAAATCTCCTTGAAGAGATTATTTTCAGCTACGGTCATAGAAACGTGAATACAAGGCTTCCCGTCTGCTCAGCCCTATTTAAGCACGTTATCGCTAGGTTAGTACTGCAGTGGGTGACCATGCGGGAATCCCCGGTACTGTAGTTTTGTTCGGTTTCCACATTTTTTGACTAGGGAAAATGTAGGGTGTCATACTTTTGGTGAGAATAAGTCCTCGGGCACCCGCAATCTTATGGTCAACCAATTCAAACCAAAAGTAGTTCAACAATGGAGAAATTCACAGGGACCAAAGCGGGTGAAATGATCTCTGTTGAACTACCTATTTGAGCCTGTCTGTTGGTTCATTGGTGTGGTAGTTCTGTCACCTCCCGTATACGCTTATGCGCTTGCCCGAGGACTTATTCTCGTCGCAAGGAGCTTAACACTTTCCCGTGTTGTTCAAGTCGTCAGCTTTTGTCCAAGTATTCACAAATATGTCTAGCCAATGGTGTAAACATGGTTGTGACGTATACATCATTCCAATTTCTATATTAGACATATGTTTCCCGCTATGCCAGGAAAGATGGGCATCTAGCGTGGACCGCATGGATAAGTAGGTTTATAGTATTTGCCTCTTACATATTTTAACAATCTGATAACGGATGAGTCACATCATGAGTGTAGGGAGAAAGTTTCTCCACCTCCCCCGCTTGCTTCTCCCTGGCTTTGGTGATGCTTTTACTGGTATAGCTTGCATGATGCCCCACGTCTGGTTGGGTTATGAACAGGCGACATCGTGGAGCAGTAGTCTCGTTGAGCAGTTTTGGGGAGTTTATAGATTGTATCCCAAACTACAGCGTATTTACGTTAAAGTGCTACATTTGTGTCGTGACATCGCTAGCCCTAAATGGAATGCCCTACTTGTACCCACCGACCAAACCTTATTTGCGCCGACCGATATCTCTTCCTACTCTCATCGCACAGATGCAAAACAAAAATGATGAGTCGCATGATAAAACAAATATCTCTCAAAAGCGGGCTATATTGTTCAAAAAACTTGGGAATAGCAAAGCAGATTGAGGGGTTAACTTCGCGTTATTCCTTTAAATCGGGATGCGGTTTCTGGTGTCGTGGTGGATGGTGCTTTTTTTGCATGCTTCATCACTTGTTTTCTGCGGCTGTACTGTAACTCCGTTTCGAGGGCGTATTACTCTGCATATCTGAATTGACTTCCAATAACGTAGATCAAATTAATTGCTTTAATGTGAGATCACTATATCGTCATTTACAGACAACTGCGTGAAGGAATTAATGACCAGCTTTTCGAATGAACGCAGACTACTCTATGATTTCGCTTGGTGCGTGATACGTTGATAAAATTAGATTTTCGGTTATCAGATGAACTATGTGAGTTCACGGGTTTGGCTCAAGATGATGTCGCAATGGATAGGATCATCGAGGATAACCTCATCTTGATACTCGGGGTCTAAATGATTCCGACAGTGGGTAAATGCGTTATGATGCTTCCATCGTCAGAAAAATATTTCTTCAAAAAAAAGTGGAGTGAGAATATATGATTCAATACTTTCCAGCTTCTCCAACTTGACTCTACGCTAGTTTCACTCTAAGTTGAATGGTTTTGGCTCTGTTTAATTCTTGCATATTTGTTCTTCCCGGTCGGCGATTGAGAAGAGCGGCTACAATCTCATGGAGATCGAGTGCCAACACAACTAGCCGCGGATGGGGCATCAATTTCAATGGAGAGGTTTCTAATTTCCACTCTGGCTAGAATGGTTTGAGCTCTGATATAATCTTTATGATGCCTTCCATCTGTGGGCGGTTCCGACTACAATTTGGTGGTGAAAAAAAATGCGCGTAACCGTCTGCCGTGGTACCAAAACCTTCTCATGTAGGCAACAAAAGAAGGATACGCATGTAATATCAGTACAGTAAGGGAATAATGCCCCAATCGTTCAAATTACAGAGGCATTTGGTATCACTCGTCCGCTCTCAACGCGGTCCCGTAGCACCACCGTCATCAAAACCATTAAAGGATTGTATTGAATTTACAAGTGAAATATTTACCGAAGATATATGGTAGGGTTGGAGTAACTATCTTCGTTTCATTATGATGGTGCTTCGTGAGTTATTGGTAATTTCGAACTCATTTATTATCTTTTTCTTTGTAATATCTACAAAGGGGTGACTTGCCCATCCCAGATACTGCATTCGTCCAGATTCTAAGGGATACTGCGTTCCAGGGTACGCGCGACATGGTGCCACTATGTTCTAGAGCAGTCAATCCAAGGTGGCTGACCTGACTGCTTGGAAACACCGGGACCCGTTCCTGGGTATACGCTCATTTCGGTGTCGGATGGCAGGATATTATGGATGCTCGTGAGTGAGCTAGTTCGAATCTATGGTGCTGTTTACGGGTAGGATAGGGTTCGAGATCTGATTTCAATCTGCACTCATCAGCGGAATAGCCTCGGGGAAATATATTGTCGGAGGTGAGTTCACGAGCTGACTCAACACCGTGGTCTCTTTCACAAGTACTCTAGGACTGGCAATTTGGATCTGTCCATGTCAGCGGACAAGCATCGGTAATAAAGGACTCCGCTCGGTTCCCTGGAGTGAGATCGCTAGCTGACTCGACATTATGGTCTCTTTCACGAGTAGGACTGGTGGTTTGGATCTGTACACTTCAGCGGACTGGCATCGGTGGTAAAGGATTCCGCTCAATTCCCGGGAGTGAGCTAGCGAGTCGATTTAAAACCGTAATATCGCTCTCGTGTAGGAATGGCGTTGGTACACTGGTTTGGACTGTACTAGTCAGCAGACTATCATCAGTGGCAGAGGACTCCGTTCGGTGTCTGTGTGTGAGCTCGCGAGCCGGCTCTAGTCGGTTCTAATGGGCTAACTAGCCAGTCTCGGCTTTCGCAAAAATAATTTGTCCTAGTGAGCGGGTTCGACTCGGTATCCGGAGGAATGATGATTTCGGTGCCCGAGAGAACCTCATTGAGGTCTTTGGGGATAGGATCGTTTCTAGCCTTGTCGAATTGCATCAAGGTTCGCACGCTGTCCCATCTCGCTGCTTCTGAAAGGGTCATATGGTGAGCTCAACTGAAACTTCAGAGGTAGACCGGAGTCGACTTAGTCCCCATGGCTTACTTGTTGTACGCTTGACTTGATGGTCAGGGGCGGACAATGTGGAAATGCTGTTTGGAAAAACTCGGAAGGATTGGATCCAATGACAGATCTGTGGTGTGTCACTGGTGTGGTTGTTGATCGCTGTGTTGCATTCTGGAGTACCTGTACTCCTACTTTGGGTCGGACTCAAAATGCAGGTTTGTTGCTTGAAACGAGTGGTTTGTGGTGATTGGACGTAACAAGGCTTTCGAAATTAAGTCCATGAGATTATTCTAATCGCTAGACGTTCTATACATAAAAAAGTGCATAATTATCCGCACTTTCACCTCATGGTCTGAGATCATCGAAATTTTTAATATTCGTGGAGCGGCTGTAGAAAAATAGTAATTTTCGGTCGAAATTCGGCACTTCTCTAACTTCCACGCGCACCCAATCAGTTTAGGCTATAGAAGCTGGGTTGGAACATTCACGAACCCAAAGTGAAATTTAAAGATATCCACTCTTTAGTGATGCCTTTCAGATTAGTATCCGATATTTGGCACACCGTGTTCTTTGTTCTACAGTCGCTCAAACAAGTAACTCCATCCGGACTTGAAAGTTAATGAATTAACGGCCACCTATAAGTTGCAGGCTCCAAATAATGTCAAGAAACAGAAACATACTGTAGTGGTCGTTGGGAATTCAAGAATATATATGGCCGTCATATGCAGGTATTTAGATTAGAGCTAAGGGTTAGGTGTCCCTATACTTAATATTGACGAGACACTAGAGGCGCGAACGGAGGTATGACGAGAGTACAGGTATGACAGCTGCCGGTTACTATGGGCCTCTGATGCCAGAATGTAGATGTAGAAGCATCTATGTACTAGTGCCCTATATAGCGAAGGAATTGAATGAGAGTTGAGTGTAGTCGTTCTTTGTTGTATCTGAATTGTCATACAAACTGGTACACAAGAACCGGCATTCATCATACCTGTACTTTCGTCATACCCCCGCTCGCGTCTCTAGTGCGATAAAATTTATATCATACTTATCGTCCTCCTCTTGTCCTCACGAGTTATCATCCGATCATCGTTCGATGACTACCCCACAACTCGGCTGCACTTTTGCACTACCGGGAAAATTTTGCAATGTATCTGCTCTTTCAGGCTAGAGAGTGTATAATCAGCTACGGTCGCCTCAATAGGTGTCAGTAATGTACAGAGGGGAGTTAACCCATCCTGATTGGAATGTCTAGCTGCAAGACAGTTTCAATAAACCGAAGCCGCTCAGCGTACAAGTGCAGACTGCACGACTCGACGGCGGGCGCACGCATTTGGACTCCATTGCAGGCGCTCAAAATGAGGTGGGAATCAGTTTGACCCCACAAAGGCGACTCGGCAGCATGTGAGCCCAGCCGCACAATACAATTCGAAGTTATTTACGAAGAGGCTGCATAATATAAGGCGGTGGTGGGTAGAGGAACTTTCGTACTGGAGCTGGTACGTGGCTCGGCGAAGATATATACCAATAATAATGGACGGAATTGGATGCCCAGCTGGAGGGTGGATGAACATTGCTATTGGCGGTCACGCAAACAGGCGCAAGTTGCGTATTCTTGTTTCAATATCCGCCGCACCTGAGTGAATTTTGCGCCAAACCCAGCGCCGTTTAACGAACAAGGGAGTTATCGCTGATCATATTGAATAGTCGCATTGATACGCATAGGTGTTGGCAACATTTCTTTAGGAATGATCGATTGAATAGACCCAATAGCTATAGAACGCATGACGTGATGAGCCGCATAAACTGTTCCGGATGGTGGAGTAATATGCGGATGATCGGACCACTCTCCTTTCAGCGATTCACCACCTCTGGTCGTTCTCCGCAATTGCAGCAACCATGCTCGCGGTTGCGAGGACCCCAATGATCGACAGCTTGTACGTTTATGCATTGCAGAAGGCGATACAAGGGTTTTTTGGCCGCCACGGCCCCAGAGTGCTATAGTTATGGAGATAACATCCAAACGGGAGATTGAACGGAGGTGGGCTTCTGACTTAGATGGTGAATATCACCACATCGGCCACACTGGCACCCAAAAAATCCAAATCTGATTGCCAGGAGATCTTCAATCACGTGAGAGACCCTAACTATTGATTGACTTTACTGGGTTAGCATAATTTGGGACGTTAACTTAAACCTCTACCTCAGCGCGACATGAGCTAGTTTATCTTGTATATGTTCTTCTGAACTTTTTTCAGATCCCTCGTCTGTGCATCAGATTCCACTAGATATCACATGGCCCATTGCAAACATCACAGGCTCCATTGCAGGTTAGTGTACTACAGTTAGCTTCCGCTGAGCTGCACTACTAGTTTATTGTAGAGAAGCTTATTTTCACCTCCACCGAACGTGCGCTTCACTTTTCTCTTGACGTCGTAAAAAGTTTTAATTATTCTTTGTGTCCAGTAGCTAGTTTCTCTTTTTCACACTTAGACAATCACTTATTGCGTTCCTACGTTTTCTACTGATACGTATCATACTTGACTCCACCCACACTCTACGACACTTGGCACACTTCTAAAGAGCAAATTATCGCTGTGGGAAAATATTCAGCCATTGAACCAAGTTTTCTGGCGATTCAGCATACGTACATTAAGGTAGAGCAGCGACCATACCGGCGATTCAGCATACGTACGTTAAGGCAGAGCAGCGACCATACCGGCCATCCATGATAACGGCATTGTACCATAACGCTTCTTTGAGCTTACATGGAATCCTGGATTCAAGTAATTAAAAGAACCAATCATAGGTGCCTGGTGACGATAACCATTCCTGCAACTGTGCTCGTCTTGTGTGCAAACAAATTCTCTTCTCACTACATCTGCACCAGTCGGGAGTGCATTTTTGATAAATCTGGCCCAAGTTCCTGGGAGCGGGCCGAACCCAAAAGCCCTCTCTCTGACTGGGTTGTTGAGCGGAGGAGGTCTCCCCTCTCCTGGTAACTGAAACGTAACTACGCATTACGTATATCGAGTCACCCGACAAATTGGCCAGGCTTCCATTATGCGGGTAGAAACACAGTTTCTCCATTTCGCCCAGAGTGTGTTGGTTGTTCGGATCAGTGATAACGCTGCATTCCAACACAGTTTGAGTTTTCAGGTACCCCACAGCGATAAGCGCCCGATCTTGGGGGATTAGTCGATTTCTCTTGTCGTCCGCATGCAGTGCCGTTCATCCGATATCCTGCGGTGGTATGACGTGTGATTACCCCGCAATGACATATTTTGAGTTTTTCGCGAATGTAATGTGGTGGGAGGAAATGCATTTTAAAAGGGCTGCACCTCTCTTTGGCCAGAAGGATACCAAAGAATAACAGCCACGACAGTCTTTTAGGCATCCAAAAGTGTGCAATATGTAATTGTACTGCTATTGGTATGTAGGATAGCATTTCAGATGCCACGAGTTCATTACCTTTTGGCGTTCATGTAGAGACATGTGCTTTACGGGCGCAAACCATGAGGTTACCGCAAGCCTCGGAAGTGAATACAGTAGTCTAGAGCAATCATTGTGGTAATTAATCATAAACAGGGTCATACTCCCCGGAATGTGGGCAACACATTTCAATTAAGAGAGGTTCAGCTCAATCTCCGAACTTCAGTCCGAAGCGTCAGATACCCCGATACCGACCGTTGTTTCCAACAAAAACGCTGGAAGTACTAAATATTTCGCATCCAGTTCGACAAATATGGTTCTCGAAATCATCGGCGCGATTCTCGGAGTTGGTGGAAATGTTGTCAAACTGGTAGACCATGGCTTCAAACTATCCGCGGCCGACACAGACATAGCCGCTGTGGCAATGCTTCTCTCCATGATATCCGAAACGGCGGAGAGAGTGCGACACTCCCGAGATCAACTGGTCCCATATCTCGCCGCTCATCAAAAACAACACATCCAGAACATTCTATACCAAACCGACCATCTTATACACGTCGCAAGGAAGGCGCTAAACAGGAGGGGGATCACCGCAGAAGGAGAAGATACAATGATGGGATTATCGGACAGGCTACTTTGGGTTTTCAAAGATAAAGGGACGGTAATGACCTACCAGACGGTGCTGGGAGGTCTTCACAGTGTTCTATTGACCATACAAATCCAATTGGAGTTTCTGAGTCTCCGCGTCGATATCAAACAAGGGTCGCCGAATCCTCTCGCCGTCATCTGCTCCGGACATTCAAGATTGGCGACTGTCACCATTATGGCACCGCATGTTACAACAAATAACGTTGAGACACCCATTGTGAAGGATGAGGATGTGTGTGTACTGGACGCAGGGGTGAAGGTTGAGGAAAATCTTGAGAGTACCGACACAGAAAAGGCGATAAGTAAACCCGAAGATACGATGCCTGCAGCCACGGAAATTGAAATCGAATTCTCATATACGACATACCTGAGGAAAAGGTACACTGAGAGGGCTATGAGGGAAAGTGCTGCTCAACTCGAGTCGGAATTGACATCGAAGTCCATTGAAGTCGAATCCTCAAATAAGACATTCTCGAAAAAGAAGTGTATCGAAAGGGTTATGGAAAACACCACTGGTCAACTCGAGTCACATACAATGTCGAAGTCGTTTGCTGCATATTTGCAAAGGAGGTACATGGAAAAACTACAGGGTTGTGCGGATGGATAAAGATACATAGACCCATGCATGAGGTCACGATAGGGGCTCGGTAAGTGCACAATGCGTCTGGAATATGTAGGAAATCTCCCGGAAGTATTGCTGACATGGGTACAGGGATCGCGTGCGGAATCGGGAATGCAGAAGGGAAGCATTTATGGATATCGTATCTTGGTGTTTAGAGATGGACTATTTTTATTCAGTTGGTTTCATTGGATAGCCACGGTATATATGGGTTCCTGTCTATTTCACGCATGTTTGATGTATAGGTTATTGTTTACGACAATTGACATTGCACTGTGCTGCATTCTGGAGTGCCGAATTGAATATTTTCTCAATCGTTTCTAAAACCGCACAGCCCAATCGGCTGTGATGCAACAGCTCTCAATCTCGCTTTTTTCGTGACTTAGGATTATTAGTCGCTCCATCTCCACACGCCCTGGGCAGTACTTATCTTTGTTTCATGAGATTATGCGAAGCAATTCTGACTTTATCAAACATCACACTCCCTAAACCCCACACTCCCCCATTATCCTCCACCGCATATCCCTCCCCTCCACCTCGTCCCCATCATTTTCCTCCTCCCCTCCCCAGCATCGTCATTTCCTCCTTACGCTGTATTGCTTCGCTGTATAACACCCTCCCCCTCTTTCCGAATTTGGTCTATAATGCTGTCCCAATCGGCCCATTTTGCGCGTGGAAATTTATGCAGTTTTTGACCTAACGGCTGCACTTCTGATCTAGTAGACTCGTCCTCCCGGTCCTGGGATTCGTCGACTGCTTCGGGGATTGGTTCGACAGTATCCCATTCTTGCAAGAGCACCCGGAGACACTGCAGGAGGTAAATTATGAGTTCAAGGAGTCGTATAAGTACGGTAACCCTCGCTGACCGAGAAACCGTACGAACGTGGTCTATGTGATGATCTGATTCGTCCGGATCCTTGTGGACACGTTGTATCGTCGGATTGTCTGGACTCATCGAGTTTTTCTAGTATCATCCAACTTTAGCTGCATTCTGTTTCTTCCCGTAGCGATGTAAACTCACCCTTTTGAAATAACCTCTTAGTTTTATAGTGCGGGAAGTTGGCTTAGGTTTCTTTGTACCACGAAACTTTTTCTCCGCTCGGACTTCGTTGCCGTCCTTCTGCAGAGAAGGAAAGACTAGAACATCAATGATATTCAGGGGTTTTGTTGTGGCTGGAAAAAGAGTCCCGATTTGCCATTTAGTTCCACGTTGTGAGGACAACATTTCCCCTAACACTGTTCCTTGCTTGAGGATATCGTCAAGATGCTTCTTCCATTTGTCCTGTTCGGAGTCAGTGAGAGTGTAAGGCTTTAACTCTCTGACTAATCTATCTCTGCAGTCGTTTTCAGACCCTGAAATGATTGAATTTGGCGTTAGAAAATTAATGTTGAGGGTGGGGGTTAGGGTTACTAACTTATACCAGTAGACTTATCATCCCTGATAAGCTGAAAAACGTTGCGGGCAATATAACGCCGAAGCGCTGCTTTCGTAGTTGTCGCTCCAGCTGGCTCGAACTCGCAAATTTCCCCAGATAGAGGCAGCGATAGATTGTAGAACTTTTCTGTATGAGATGCAATAAACAGTTCCAGATTTCCAAATGCGGCCTCGATTTTCTGGTCTTCCGCTGGTTGGACAGATTTAACGAGAGGTTGGGTAGATTTAGCGGTAGATACCACGGCCATTGCGTTTTTCTCCATCGTGGGAACTGGAAATATTCAAAGGATTGGAAAGAGGATGATAATGTGGAGGTAACTGCCTGGATGGTGTTGCGCACATGTGTTGAAGAAAAGATCTGCAACAGCCACGAGTTTACCAGCGGCATTTAGCTGGATCAGAGCAATAATTGAAGGATTAATAACCTGAGAGTTGGCACCTCGGGATGATCTCCCGTTCAATATACTAGTTCATATGTTCCTTGCTAGTGCCGCGAGTTGCACCACAGCGTTCTGACGGTTGCGACGCAGATGAGCTAGTTATATCCGCTCTTCCATACATGACAACAGCCAGACCTTGTTTAGCAATAACCTTGGGCTGCGCAGCCAGACAATAAGGTTACAAGGCGGCAGGGAATAATTCGAGGCGTTCTGCGCCCTACATTTAGTAAATTAAATCGTTTGAACAAAGCGATCCTCTTATCTTTTATCGAATGGTTTGACTGTGCATGTCCTGCACGGTTTTGCGCGTGGGGAAAATTATAGTGTTGGCACATCTGGCTCAATGCCAACGCATGTCTCAGATTTGTTTTGGGAGGGCCGACCCAGTAAAAATAGAACACGTCTACCTATACGACTGACACTACCGTACACGATGAGGTCAAATGCGATTGAGAAGAAAAAAGTCAGTCAGGATGCCGCTAACTATTAGTATTCCTCGAATCAAGATCTAGTCCATACATCTCAACATCGAGAATCGAAGCGACACGTTCGAATGTTGGAAAGTTCGTCAAAGATCACGTACCTGATATCAATCTGTTACAAAAATCGGGGAAAGACGGAGAATGCTGCTAGCGCTGCACCCATATGCGTATCCGACGTTCTTCTAGAAGCACAATTACTTCGTTCGCTAGAATTGGATTACGACTCCTCCGTTGTGTAACTTGGAATAGTAACTTTGCAGATGCCGATCAATTAATAAATCCTGTTCACGACATATTCTTAGTCCCTTTCACACTTAAGCCGGTTGGTTGGTTTACGTTTCAGCTAGGCAGGTGCGAAAGTTTATTGCTGGTCAATTTTGTTTGCACCCACAAAAAATGTGCGGCTCTGCTGACACAGATCCTGGTGGAAATGTAGATTTTGCGGCTCCGCCTTGCAGTGTGGGAACTAGACACATTCCTTGATAAACTAGCATAAATATTTAATGGGCCCAAGGCAAGTCAGGCTAAACCGCTCGAGCTGTTCGCCACAATCTCCTTGGAATGCTTCTGCACACTAATATCCTGGAAACCCTTTTAGCATATTCCTTGAAATTGACTCACTCCAAGCACCTACTAACGACGCAACTCTATATCAAACATTACAATGAATCCGGACCTCATTGTTGGTGTTGACTTGGGCACTACGTTCACAGGTACGTGGGCTCCACCGTTCGTATACAAGGATACTAGTCAATGTGCTAGTAGAGTAAATATGCTGATCATCGTCGTCCACCAATAAGGAGTGTCATATTGGCGTTCAATAACTGGTCAAATCGTGGACCCACTGGTCATTAACAAGTGGCCAGGACTCTCGAACAAAGTCGCCAACAAAGTTCCAACAGTAATCGCATTCGCCGAAACAACAATGACATGGGGATTCGAAATCAATCAGCGCACACGTGACGACTCCCGGAACCAAATTGAAGAGCATTTCAAGCTACTTTTGAACCGCGAATATCTCAACCAAGTAAATCCTGGCGACACCATACTGGTCACCACAGAACGCGTACAGGGGTGGTTCGAGAAATTCCTGACGAAGTTGTACGACTGGACAAGTAAGGAGTTAAAGGCGCTTACGGAAACCAATCTGGAGGATATGAAAGTGGAATATATTTTTAGCGTACCGGCGGCATGGGAGGAAGAGACTATCAGTGATTATCTGAGGATTATCAAGCAGGCTGGTTTTGGAAGTGTGGACGATCATAAGGCCAGTATTGGTTTAAATGAGGCGGAGGCCGCGGCGGTACAAACAGCTATCTACAACCCAAAGTTGCCAGCCGGGTACCAAGTAGGAGTCCAACTATCAAGAATGAGCCGAAGTAAATGCTAATCTCTATGACGAAGCCGGGAAATACCGTACTTGTTTGTGATGCCGGAGGTGGTACAACTGTACGTTTATGTCCACCCGAGCCGAAACTCACACCTGCTAAATGTGCTTAGGATGTTTCTGTCTTGAAAGTTACAGATGTTTTGGAAAAAGTACCGCAGTTTATTCCGCTATGTCGCATTGATGGTACCATGGTTTTCTCTCTCGTTCCTACAGTTCTATATATGACGATCGCTTTATTGACATATAACACAGCGGCGCATATCGGCTCGGTAATGATTGATGAAGCCTTCAACGAACTTGTTAATAATCGTCTACGGCCCCTGCAATGTGAGGTTAAAAATGCCGCATCGGGGGAAGAATTTCAGGCCATCAAACATAACGTAGGAACGGATAGCGTGGACCTACTCGATGATTTCAATATAAAGATACCAGGACTCAAAAAGGACATTGAAGATTCTCGGGGAATGATTTCAAAGGGCCGTATGAGGTTTTCTCGGTATGGATGTCCCACATGTAGTTGGACGAATGTGTTATACTAATCATTGGAAACTTGCCAAACAGACATGAAATAGAAGGATTATTCAACGATATCTTGCCAGGTATATGCGAACTTATCAACAAACAACTTGAGCATGTCAAATCAATCGATGCAAACGCGAACGTCGTAAGTCTAACCTTACTAATGTTGCCGAATACTGAAGAGGATCGACACGTCTCAAAAAAAGAAGGCCATTTCTAATTAATTTGTACAGGACTATATCATCCTTTCTGGAGGCCTTGGTTCTTCGAAATATATCCAACGACATCTCATACAACGCTATGTCAAAGATTCACCCGGTTCTGATAAAAAAGGAGTCAAGATTCTCATCGCCGACGACCCGTTAGTACCCTTTCTCACTACTTCTACCACTTGAACCCCTCTCTAACTGACTATTTAGCCAAACCGTTGTTTGCAGAGGGCTAGTACTGGATCGTATTCATCAGATATTCCACGTCAAACCCATCATTTCTCATCGCTGCAGCCGTGCATCTTACGGCTTCGTCTTCGACATGCCATACGATAAGGAAAAACACAAACAATCAAAACGCGAGCGCATAAAGTTGAAAGTCGATGGCCGTTATTATCTCCCTGGACGCATCAATTGGTTTATTAATCGGGATGAGCCCGTTGAATGTGGCCGGTTCATAACTGTGCCATTCTCGCGCAATGTCGACTTCAAACATCCCGGAATTCTGCGGCATGATATCGTCAAATTCGACGGAAAACCTGAGGATCGTCCAGATAAGTTTGATAGCGATCCTAAGTTGTTGGTTTGCAAGATTTGGTGCAACTTGGAATCAACTTTACGGGAGATGAAGAGAGTGAAACGTTACAAGCATGGATTCGCAATGGTCAGGTGGGGAGAGTATCTGAATGTTACATATGACGTACTGGTGGCTGTGGAAAGTAATGGCTTGAAATTTCAACTTTTGCTTGATGGACAAACCAGCGGCAGCGTTGAGGAAATTGAAGTGGATTGGACGAAGGAGTTGAATACACTTGTGGTGGAAGTCCAATCGGACATGTCAAGCAGCATTAGCGTGGCGGACACCGAGGCAGATTAGAGCTCAAATCAAATTAATCATTAGCAATGAAGAGATACACATGTATTCTTATGATTTTATTATCATCATTTGGTTCAACCCTAGTTGTAATATTGGGATACATTGTGCCAAATCCTTTCACAGGCTATTTTTTCAGAATACCCCTCGCTCCGTTTGGGTGGCTCTACTGCACTTGGCCAACCAGATTATTCCTTTGCACAACACAGTGATGTCTTGTTCAACCAATCAGCGTTTATGCTGCATGAAAGCACTCTACTTTGCGCTAAGCCGATGATTAAGTTGGAATGGCATAATCCCAAGCAAACTTGAGACCACGGTTCCGATACCCTACGGAGTCCAGAGCCCCTATTGCTGAGGGGTAAAGACCAAACTTAAGCGTTCTCGGGGGTCTCGGGCCATATATGGCTACTTAAACTCCCGATGACGGTTGTACAACAGATTAGTTCTGTAAATATTTCTCTTTGCTATCACACAGATCATACTTACAGTCGTATCGAGAACGGTGTTACATTAACAACGCCTTCTCAGTGTAAAACATTATCCTTAATTAAGATTATTCTGCTGTTGAACTTCTCGCGCCCATGGGTTGTTTCCATTACCAGCCTTGGTTAGAGCATGAACGTCAAGAAAAACCAACATTATCAGACCCCCATCTGTCAGTCACAGGGCGACCCTAACCCTGCCATTCGCCTTCTGTAACCCCTCAACATTCTCAATTCTTATTTAGCCTAAGTAGTCAAATCTTCTTGTTCATGGAAGGCGGAAAAAATATCAGATTTTCCAGCCTACTACAGGTTGACAGAGTTGGTCAGCCGGTGAAGCCCAGGAGGGAGTGCCTTCACGATTACTATGCGGCAGCACTTCCTGACTTCTAATTTCGTTCCGCATGCTGGTAGTTATTAGCAAAGCCATCCTTTGATATTCGAAGTAGGACATATATTTCTTCCGGGAGTCTCCGAGGAGATTTATTGTGCACAACACTCTATTTATGTCGAAGATCAATGATAATGAACCGCTGGCAGTTCCATTATCCCATAAAGTCTCACTCACATACTGATTGTACAACCGTCGCTCAGCTCATCGGAGTGGAAATACTCTAGTTATCTAGAAAGTGTTGGCTGTGGCTGCAATTGAGAGCCGCTCAGCATTGGTTTCCCTTGGCATGGTTGTCAGTAGTCAGTTATAGATATCGAGGCTACTGGTAGTTACAGAAGGTTAATAAGGATGAGTGGATCTCTGGCAGGCAGGCTGAAGTGAGAGCTTCAGCGAGTTTCTTCTTCTAGGCATGTTCACTCTATATCACTCGTACCAAGAACCTTCTCCCAGCGACTGGTTGCGAATAACGACATACTGGATACTTCCATGAATGATTCTATCCGCCTCTCTTTCTTCTCTCAAGCAAAGCTTAGTGAAAGGATCCAACACTTTTTCCTAGAACATCATCAGCTGTATCTTCAGGCCCTCATCACCTCTTTAAATCGCTCTCGAGATCCCACAGTCAGTGTGCCGCATGTCTCACGCCTTGCAATAGTCGTCGCAGGATACAAAATCATCTAATTATTCTCGAGTAGATTCCGCCGACGTTGTGAGATCTTTTATATGTCATTTACTTCTCAACTTAAGTGTCTTCTCTCGAGCAGTTCTTACAGATCACGACATGTCACTCTGCGAAAGATTGTGGGTCAGGGTTGTTGGATGTATTCCGACATTCCGATTGGATTGCTTAATCTCATTCTCGCTTATCTGGGATAGTGCACTTGGCAAGTCGGGGTTTCTCAGTGCCCTGCAATTGGATTTTCCGGGATCCTTCCGAACGGATCACGAAATGACCAGAGCTGTGAAGATCTTAAACGCTAAATTTCAGCACCATAAGCTGCATTATGAACAGACTGCAAGTCCAAACGAACTGTGAACGCTCAAGAGCCCGTTTCACTACAAAGTCGAAATTAGAAATGGCAATGGAAACGGCCGCGGGATATATCGGCAGTGACAAGTTCAAGGGTAAGTATTGGCGCAGGTTTAATGGGCGTTCCTTATACTCTGTATTTCCGAATATGCTGTCGTGTGAACGAGGAAACTAGGCACAAATGTCCCAACCACCTTACGCCCAGCCTTCACCGGAGTGATATCCTATGATGACGAAGAAGACCTCAAGATAAGTTACGTCTCGCCTGCTTCCATCCTTATCTAGAATGTGTCGAATAACGTTCGTTACCAATTGCAGATGGTGTGTATAGCAATCACTTCAAAACCGTACACGTACAATACCCACCAGTGGCATTGATGTTGGAAGTAGGGGTACCCGGATCACTGACATACAAAGACATGAGTTCAATCCCGACCCCGAAATCAAAGTTGTCAATTGATAGATGCTTCAAACAGATCCAAAGAAAAAACAATACAAATCTCATCCTGCTATTACCAAAGAGGAGCATACTAGATCCCAGGAAACATCTTCACAGCCTCCACAACAAAAACTGACATGATTTGCAAAATATTCATGGAGTCTCCCTCGCTGATTCCTCTGACAATGTACCCCACCCGAATAAACATCAGCCTCACCAACACTAGTAGCCCGAACCGGTAAAGCTGACGTTGGTCACTGATGGCCTGTCCATGCGGAATTGATTCCCCGTGTCGCTGAAATGTAAGGCAACAATGTTCGTGGTTTGCATTGGACCGGACAACTAAGTCAAGTGTCAACATATGTCCTGCCATGTGGGAAACAGAGACCGTAACATACCTTGGGGCCTCATCACATTTGTAATATGGGCAGATCGCTGGGGGGTATGCTATGATGGTTGTAGCGTCCGAGAGAGCGCGCGATGGCACCTCCGAGTGGGACACCGGTGTGTCTTCACTGAATTCAAGAATGCGAGAGTAAACGTGATCTGTTTGATCATGAGAGCGGTCTGTCATGGTTGCGTACCGTCCGTCCGTTATGCTTGAATTGACGTGGAGGATGGATTTCCTATGGCCAGTAATTAAAAACTTATATTTTGAACCTTGAATAGAACGTGAAATACAACACTAAATACAACACTAAATCTTCGTTGAAAAATGAAAATTCAGTTCTCGATGGTCGAGGATGATTGAAATCGAGCCTACTGTTCATCTGTCAAGGTTCAGAGTGATAGAAATTCTCGTTGTCAAGAGGTACTTAAGAGTAGGTATTATGAGAATTTCGCTTTTCTCTCCCAATTCGGAAGTTGCAACCGCCGAGTTTAACCGTGATGCGAGTGACAAACAATGACGCGCTGATCACGAGACGTATTCACAGCACTTCCTGACCTTTTAACCCGGCGAAGCCACACACAAGGTTTCTCGAGATCTGCTGTACTCTCCGCCATACCTTCTAGATCTTAGGCATCAATTAGAACTACTCTACTCTGTTCCCTCGTTCGGAGCCCCTTTTTTTCAAGACATTAAAGGGTAATTGCTAGCCTTTCTTGAGACGATGCGGTAGACACCTTTCACTTTACTTAAGCTGTTTGAGCATGAGATCAGAAAAAAAAATCATTATACTTCTCCCTAGAGTGGAGAAAATAGGAGATCCCCAGAAAGCCGAGGCGTTCCTTATCATGCTTAAAACATTACCGAAATCAAAGTGGTCAATTGATAGGTGCTTCCAATCAAAGACAATACAAATCTCATCCTGCTATACCTTCGCACCGAATCACCCCAAAGAACAGCATACTAGATCCAAGGAAACACCCTCACAGCCTCCACAACAAAAACTGCCATGATTTGCAAAATATTCATCGCATCTCTCGCTAATTCCTCTGACAATATACCCCACCGGTATAAACATCAGTCCCACCAAGACCAGTAGCCCGAACCGGTAAAGCTGTTGGCGGTCAACCACGGCTTGTGTAGGTAGTATAGGATCCGTGGCTCTGTAGGATATATGAGATTGATCAGGGTTATCACGATTTCCGTCGGACCGGACAGCTGTGTCAAGTGTCAGTATCTGTGCCGCCAGCGTGGAGGTCGCATACCTTGGGGTTGGATTGGATTAGAAACCTGGGTACAGGGCTGAAGATATGCTTCACCACGTCTTGGAATCGTCAAGCTCATGGGAGAAAACGATATGGTTCTCGGATTGGGTACTGGTACATCTCCGGGAGTGTCAAGAAGTCGGGGTTGTTGAGCGTATTCACAATCGTCGCGAGAGTGGTTTGGCATTGTTGTGTACTGTTCGTCCAAAGGTGAGTGGAGGTTTCTCAGCGACAGAACTGAGGGAGTATTTGTACGGTTCTCAGGGGATCTTCTCATCGGGTTTGAAACCATGAGACGATAGCGTCGCATTGGAGCATACTCCGCCGCACCTAGTTTGGTGGTTTTGTACATGCTTTTTCCGCCCAAATCCTTGTCGTTGCCATCGTCGTCTTCCCATCCACATCTCTGTCCATTTTAATCCTTGTTGCTGCCGTCGTCTGTCTGTTTCTTCTTGTCTTCCCCCACCAATCCAGATCTCTGTCCATTTTAATTCTTGTCGTCTGTCTGAATTCTTGTCTTCCTCCCCCTCCCATCCACATCTCTGTCCATTTTAATCCTTGTCGCTACTGTCGTCTGTCTGCTTTCTTGTCTTCCTCCCCCTCCCATCCACATCTCT
>MU122296.1:59915-79255 GCA_014904905.1 Wilcoxina mikolae CBS 423.85
GAGACGAGCGCGAGAAACATAGAGATGGCTGGCCCTCGTTAGTCACAAACGGCGAGTGGCCTTTAGCCTTCTAATCAGTCGATCAATCCGTCCCACAGATCTCCCTCTCCTCCTTTCACAGCAGTCTAGTTGGAGAATGAGAAGATGTCGGGGAAAAAGATCAGGCTACACGCACAGGTCGTCACTAGTTACCCCTATCTAATCTTATCGACCCATCTATCGTCGCACTTAATCTAGATCATCATACATGAACGGCTAATTCCGTTTCGCACATCGCCATAGCCGCTTATCAAACCCATCACTCGCCTCAATACCTTCTACTCAAATTCCAAATTCCATTTTGGGGTTTACTTCTTGCAACATATACGTCCCAGTAGCATACTTCCATTCAGCGGCTCGCCATGGAGGTGATATATATATATATCGTGGAGTATCACTCGTGAGCTCGACGCCTGTCTCAGGATAATCGTTCAGACCGCAGCGGTCATTTTTGAATGTGGGAATAAAGTGGGGACGAATATACATAGGTATGCGTGCGTTTTACAATCAACACATATGGTCTAGATATCCACAGAACCTTTGGCAATTCCACACTCCATGATTTTTGAGTTGGTAGGTGTTAGGTCCTGGTGCTCTCTTAGCTTTGTCAAACTCAGCCAAGGAACTACCCTTCTTCTTGTTTTCTATCAACCATTGCTGAGTCTTGGGAGAGGTGGTAAGCGGCATATCTGGGGGCTGGCCAACGGCCAAATATGTCAAGCGCCCAAATCGCAATTCCGCGTATGAACCTGACTGCAAAATCACTTTAAACCGTATAATAATCACGGTTTTGTGTCGTCATCGTATAGGTACAACATAACCATGGCGCACGACTCCCCTCACCAACATGTTCTTGTCACCAACTAACACCACCGTTACCGCCACTATCACCACAGCTTAAGGAATGAGTCCCACTCTGCGTGTACAACATCGGACATTTTAAAACCACCTCCTCTCTGCCCTCTAAACTGGGCATGCAAACAATTCCCAAACAATGCCTGGAGACGGCGTTTCTTGGTGTAGTAATTGCAGGTTTGGTCTATTGGGGGCTTTATACATGCCAGCGGAGGAAGTGCCCGCACCCCCAAAGGCGCAGGTTAAAACAAACCCTATAATGCCCACCAACCAGGAGTGGTGATATCTTTCCTAACTGCACTGAATTGGCAACTGCGTACTCATATCACATATCATCACTCGCAATTGTAGTTTCGTTTAGCGGGTGCAGGAGGTGTAAAGTAGAGGGTTTGCTTCACAAGTGACGACGAGTTTCCGTTCCGTTTCTTTTCGACGTTGTTTCATTCATAGTAACTGGGAAATATAAATTGTTAGAGCAGTAGTGGGTGTACTTCCTATGTTACCACCCCTGTCAAAATTGTCTGCTGCCATTTGACACGGCGCTTGATTTCTTCCCGTTTTCCCATTCCCGTCCGCCGCCCGATGTTTTTGTACCGTCTACAATCATCTCGTATACAGATATGCCTTTGCTAGCAATAAACCTTAAGCCTAATCAGTCGATTTCATCAACCAATCCAATATCCTTCTTCTCTTTTGTAGTGGATGTATGGCGGGGAAAATGCACACTTGGACGTCACTAGTCACCCCTATCTCCAATATATCACCAGATCATCATACAGTACCTTAACGGCTAAGGTCCCTGAGAATTTTGTCCGTTTAAAGGCTTTTTGTCTCCCTCCATTTTGGCATAATTACTTCCACAAACATCCCCATCAAAGACCACCTCAGCAAGGCCAATATTACAACTTTTGATGGGTTTGCCACGGAAGGTCCATTGATCCAACGTACCATTCACGAGCCGCAAACGGAATGGAGGTTTTGCTATCCGTTTCGATAGTGTCTAAGGACTTATCAAACCCATCACCCTGCTATGCAGATTCCCATATTGTGGTTTACTTCTTGCGGGTAGCATTCTTCCCGCGGTGATGAGTGTGCTCGATACCGTGTCAAACAGCTTTCCACTCTACCGCGATAATGACATCCTGATTGCTAGCGGTGATGCGGGTGACGTGATTGTGCCTCATCCAGTTTACAGTTAAAAAGCGTGGCGAGCATCAGGGTGAGATTTCAGAAAACCTACGCACTATCCAACGCACCATCCAACTCGCGGGCCTCGGAGACCATTACTAATGCTACCAGGCCTGCCTCTACATCTGCTGCGCCAAGTTCGCTGAAAATCAGCAATAGTTGAGATTTCAGATTTCAGCTGCATATTTTGTTGTTGCACTGCGGTCCGTCCCGCTGCATGTATTAGCGCCTACTAGATTTGGAAAGTGGGGCAGCGGGGTAATTTATTTTCTCTCGTGCCCATGCGTTATTTTAATTGGGTAGCCACGTCTCACAGTTGGACTGTGCGGTTCGTCATCGTCCTAGCTAGCGTAGGTTGGGTGTCGGCGAGGCATTCCTTAGAATGAATGTGGTGGTGATCGTCAAGCAGGTACGTGAATCGAGCTTCTGTTCATTGGTGCTCTGTTTCGGAATCAGGCGCAATGATATCGAAACGCCCTCAAAATATAGCACATCAGATATATTTGGCAATACTCCTTAGGTTCGCGTGGAAATCATGGACTCAAAGTTGTCTATTTTAATGTAAAGCTCGCATCATTTGACAATAACCCGAAGTGCACCTTCATGCCCAATATGAAGTCTGTTACTACCGCTTCATTACTCAAGTGCCTAGCCTTTGTCACACTCCTCGATCGAGTATAGAACATTATCCCCTCAAACCATACGTCCACGTAGGAAATCCCCCACTTCATCAAGCCTAGGCCTCTCAAAAGGATCCTCCAGCACATAACTCGACACAAAATCTTTCCATTCTTGGGGAACATATCGCGACTTATCCGTGAACCTCGAATTATCCAAATCCTCGGATTCCAACCCAAAAAAACCCCGCCTTAAGAAACCTATCTAACGGAATACCCTCCTACATCATCCACAGACTCCTCCCCACACCAAATACCAACGCCTTATCTTTCGCTTCTTTCGGCCAACCTCTCGGGACCCCATCGAATTTTGGCCGCTGGCTGGTATTCTTTTCAGCTGGCGGAACATACCGGAATGAGTCTGCCGTTTCTCCAGAGGCTAGTGCATACCCGTGGAAAACTTCGGGAGGGCAAGTCCACGCCGTGCTACCGTCGATGGAGAAATCGATCAGGATTAGATTCTCTTCCGAGTCTATGACGAAGTTGTCGGGTTTGATGTCGTTGTAGATAAAGTTTGCAATATAGAGGAGATGGTGAAGGACTGAGGCTAATTGGACTGCCCACTTGCGTAGTAACCCCAGCGGCGGCAGCTGGCCGTTCGTCCGTTTCCGAAGGCAGTAATCTCTAATGTTTCCTAGGGGGTAATATTCAAGAAGATAGCCACACATACACTTATCGATGGTGATCAACGCGCTCGGAGGTGGAATTATGGAGGGGTGTCGAGGCAATGCTTGGAGTATTTTCACCTCTTCAAAAACACTTTCAATATCTTCCGGCTCGAGTGTTCCTTTCGCAATAAAAAATCGGTTTTGGTATTTCATCAGTGACGTTTGAAGAGACAATGATGCGGAAGGATTATGATATTTTTCAGGACTATCCAACGAGATGGTTTACATCGCCCCGAGAGCATCGGCAACCGGTAAGGACGGTAATATTCCTGGATATATGTCCTCATTGACTACCAATTCTCCAGCAGCCTCATGGACATAAAGACACTTTCCGAAACCAGCGCCAGATGGGCCAAAGGAGGCTTCGCGTTTTGCGACGACACGTTGCAAGAGAGACCACTGAGAGTCACTACTGGTAATTGACTCCCAGTGATGAAGGAGGTCACCGGAAATAATGGCGTGGCGGCGAGTTCCATGGGGTATCTTGAAATAAACTAGGAGCCGCTTATAGTCGGTTTGTGAAAACAAAAAGAATTGGTCGAGTTTCCACGTCATGGCTTCTTGGAGGTTTGAAGGATGTTTAGGGTGTCGAGAAGGAGCGGATCGTAGAGGAGGCGGAGGCTGAACGTTGTGGAAGTGATGATGAAAGTACTGAAGGTGGTGGGGCATGGAGTGGAGTCGTCGCGTGGTGCCAACAAGAAACTCGTCATACGCCGGCACTTTTCGAAATTTTTTACCCCGTACCGTAGAAAATCGACTAAGATGTACCCGCGGTTATCTGAAACACTATAAATGAAAAATCTTCGGATACCCTAGGAACCGGTTTAGCTAAGTCACTTGCTCGATAGGAGGGAAATAGTCTATTCAGGGTTGTACCTCTTTGTCGAGTTTTTACGGTATCGACGGCTCCACTACTTGAGGAAAATAAATCCGGAGAATATATCAACTCTAGAAGGGAATACCCGTTCTCACCGCCAGAGGTTTTGCTCGTCATTAAATCCTGTCTTGCACGCCGGTTTCTGGACCCATCTTTTCATCCTGGTAATTGGTTAGACGCCGTGCGTGGCAGAGTCGATGGTAGTGAGCCTCTCCCCCGTTGACATCATTTAGTCAGAACATGCCGTGCAACACTCGCCTCTGACCCCCCTTCAGTGCGTCGAGCCGAGTTTGTTAGCCGCCCTAAGCGCACCACGTTTTGCAGCCGTTTCGTCAACCACCCCTACGGCTTTTTAGCCCCATCCACTCCACCTCACCGCGAAGCTTCCCCCGGTTCCCCCCCCCAGATATGCCGGTGCCTTGGAGTAGACACGTTGTGGTCTATACGTATGTTTACCTTACACACATACTCATTCGTCCTTGCACCATTGCAGCCTCTCGAGTGCAGCCGACCAGTGATACCCGAACCCTTTCCTATCGCCTACCTGCGGTAACAGCAGCTGTCCTATCCCCCGGACAATAAAAGCATTTACCACACCCCGATCATCCGACCTCACCCCCGCGCGAGTAACATGAAACTGGAGTAGGGAGGGGTGAAAACTTTAGCCAGATTTATAGTAGCGAAGAGGTACCGGAGGTGAGGATGGATGAGAGTACTTGGGGTACCTGGAGTGTATACATGTTCTGGGTAATATTAACGTGTGCACATACACTTTCCAAATACACAGACCATTTAAGCAGTGCAAACTGGACCCGAACCCGAATATAGCCCCGATATGCAAACAGCTACCCCCCGCGGTACAAATGTCGATTGAGTGCCGGAGATTCGTCCAAGCAACAGTTTACGTGGAGAGAGGAAGAAAATAGCTTGCCGCTTATATTCTCACCCACCTCCCAATCCGAGCCAACCCCTCCCCCCGACATCGCGGGAGAGAATTTTACTGAGACAGAGGTTGTGGCGTAGGAAAGCGCGGGGTGGGTTAAGCGAACGGAGGAATAAGACACATGGGAGCGGGTGGGGGAGACAGCGGTTGGCCAGCGTTGGTTGTGAGATAGATCGACATTCCTCAGCCCAGCAAGCCCCAATGTATGCTTTCCTGCTACCTTTTACACCTAGACAAATACGGGAGGCACGTAACTCGGTTCACCATCGCTCGCCAAGTATATCCGAGCCGACTTCCGGATGTTTCCTTCCCAACCACGTATTTCCGAGGCAGTTAGGAATACCATCCTCAGTGTGGGAGCGGGAGCCGCGGCGGACAGAGGGGTGGAGGGTGGGGTATAGGAGCGACACGAATGATGGATGGAAATGTTGCTTCGCGAGGGGTATACGAAAATGAGCTGCATTTTGTGCGAGCCGAGTGAGAGTGGGGAGAGATAGAGGAAAGCCCGGGCGATGTATTGACGAAAGTCACTTCATCTCATCATACTGTCCAGACTCATCATCAACGTCCGACCGTGTAGTGTCAGACGCGTGGAGTTCAGCAGTAACTAACCACCTTTTGCTGCTGATGTGTGCGAATTTTATCGTCTCTCTCTCTCTCGGGCATCATCCTTTCAACCATCATTTGGAGTGTTTCATCGTCGCCTCGCTTGGATGCAGCCAATGTTCGTCTGCGTCCTTGCAGGATTGGTCGAGCTGGGGGTTTGGTGTATGAGTTTTATCTGAGGCGCCCGAACCCGACCCGACCAGCTGGAACATGTTTGAAGTGGAACTACTGGCGGGGTAAGGAGGTACGAGAACCTGCGTTGGTTGATTCTACCCAGAGGAAATGGAATACAAGGGGAGGGAGAGGGACGAGGTGGAGGAGTGGGAGATGGGCCGGGGGTTCAATATCTCCGACACCTACACCATTCTCACAGTTCCTGGCTTCTTATAACGGGAATGATGTTCGGGAGTCCAAGGGATGATTGCACATATCTGGTGTCATATAAATAATCGAGTGCATGGGGAGTGAGAATTATCTAGCGGGGTAGTTTTGAGGAATAGCGTTAGTGTGGTGACATGCAGCAATAAGTACCGTCACCTGGTATTTCGGGAGCTCGGGGGAAGAGAAAAACGAATATATCTAGCCGGGAGACAGTGGCGGCTTGACGTGACCGTTGACGGATGCTGGAGTATGTACAATTCTAGCACAACCATACAAAACCCACTGTCTTTGTGTACTATGGTATGTAACTCTGATCCCAACTGCGGTAAGACGGGAGGGATGGGATTTTATACTCGCCTCGCACATTTAGCGTAGACAAGTTTTAGTTTTTCACCTTACACATACGTTTCATACATCCCCTCACACCTCTCCCACCCATCGAACTCGAGTGTCTTGTCGGCTCATTCTGTGTTACATACATACCCGAGTCCGGGAAAGCAGGAGCGTGGGTTGATCCATACGCCTTATGACAGCGTGAGCAGCTTCCAGTTTTACCCAACATGCAACAGTCTGCGTAGAAATATGCCATACAAGGGGAAGAAAATAGCGAAAGAAATAAAGGGAAGATAAAGCACTTCTCTCGTGCCCAGTTTATTTAATTTATTTAATCTTCATTACAGCATGCATTCTAAACGCAGACGCGGAGTTCTTACCGCCTTAACCTCTTACAAGGAAAACCAAGTTCGATAGATCAAAGTTGTCGTTATTCTGCCCCTGTCACATCCCTCCTCCGTTTTAGATGTAAAATATGATGGAAGAATTAACGGATTCCCGAGAGGAGGTGCAGATCATAATCAACATTCCTAATGATCACTCGTTCACTCGCTCCTACTCCCTCCTCCTCTAGCACCCAATGTCCAACGATACTCAAACCCCCATCTGTCAACCCATTCACTACATAGCCACCGAGTAGAGTAGTCCCCACAACTCCCGCCTCCGTCACTTCGTAAACCCCCAACTTTTGCCAAGTATGTACATTCTCACTGATCCTCGAATCTACTCTCCTTAACTATATCCCCATCTCTTATATGTACTCCCGAACCACAACGAAAATGGCTTCGGCTAGCAACACCAGGGGGAAAGGCTGGTTCGCATCGTCGCGGTCTTTCCATCCCAGCGTACTCACCTCCGATGCCCGCTGTCTTGCTCTCATTTATTCGCTGATGGGGCGCGCGTGAGGTGAAGAACGTGGGTGTGTGGGGGAAAAGTTTTAGAGGCTTGCTGGGGTTGGCGGGCCGGATGTGCTTTTTGGGTTGTATGGAAGAAGGTTGGTTTGTGCATTCGTCAATTGATGCATTCCTTCACTATTGGTCGAACCTGAGGAATGTTGGATCCCTATCTTATACTCGTATATGGAAGGCGAAATCAGAATTGTGTAATCCCTGCTCCCATAGAAATGTGTATGGATGAAGTTAAACCGATTTCGTCTGCCATACCCGAGTACCTCGAACGATTGGCGACGGTTTTAGGCAGCAGCCTCAGCCGCCGCTGGTTGTGTTTCAGCCATCGAGCGCATAATCGTATAAGTACCGTAGCACTATTTTCTTCGCCCCCCGCGTTCTGAGATTACCTTTCACTGTACCCACAACTCTCCGCGAGCTATGGTAAGTAATTCACGTCAATCATTCATCCAATCCACCTTTCTCACCACAACTGCCTGCTAACCATTTCCAGTCTGCTGTTAATACAGGATCCGCATCCACCGAGTGCGACGCTATCTACGAGGAAATCCGGGATTTTGTCGGGTCTGACCGAGTCGGGTTTTTAATCCTTGTGTCTTCCTCTTCTGTCATCCAGCACCTAAAAACGAAGCTTCTCCATGACACCACTGGTACCTCAAAGCCATCTCGACACCTCAACAAAGCTCAAAAACTAACCTACTACTCCAAATAGAAGTCAAATCTCAAATTTCATACCTCACAACCTCCAGCACTCTCCAAACCTCCATCACTCACCTCGCCTCAACAGGCGTGACAAGACTCTACATCGTTGCCTCAGCAAACATCGACAACGCTCGACTGGATATTCCCGGAACTTTCACAACCTGCGACTTTATCTTCTGTTTCGCCTCGAGAATATTGTTGGATCCAGCGAGCACGTATAATGGTGACCGTTTAGACAGCCATATATTTTCTCGCTCTCCCGCAGTTCGACAGCCAAGATGTGTTGGAGGCGCGGAGTGGGCTTTCGTCCTTGCCGATGATTCCTACGATGAGCCTGGGATTGCGATGCAGGCTTTGGATGCGGCGGGGAACGCAAAGGGGGGTATCAATAGTGCCGCAAAGAGGAATGAGAAAAAGCAATCGGCAGTGGTGGAAAAATGTTTTGGGGTGTTTGCTGGGGTGAGTACGGGTGTTGGGACGATTAGTGCGCTTCTGGTGTCGAGCTTTGAATTCGGTTTGAGCGGCGCGTATGTGACGTGTACGAATGGATCATTTGCGTTGCATCTGGCGGGGAGAGTGATGCAAGCTACGGCTGCAGCGAATATTGGCGTGCTCGGATGTGTTGGTCTTGCAGCTGCGTCAGTCGTTTATTTCGTACCGTGGAAGACGCTGGGGGCGTGGCTAGTGAAGGAATGTAATAAGGTGGTGAAATTCGTCAAAGATGTGGGGATTACCTGCAGGGACAAGTTGCTTCAATTCCTTTGCTATGTTTTATTGTCCGGGGTGGATATTGTGACGAAGGCCAGCGAGACACTGAGTAATGCGGGGCTGGAGTTCGGGAGGCTGGTGCAATTGTTCCAGGATGCACCGACGAATTGGGAGGGTATGGAAGCTGTGGTCTGTGCTTTTCTTGGGCAATATCTCCAAGGTTTCAGTTCACATGTCAGAAGGACTGTTTTGTTTCTAGTTCCCATACAGTTTCGAGTTTTGAGAAGCCTTTTCCAAGGTGGCCGTGCGCCTGTCCTGAGCTAGGGAGTGTCAAGAAAGGATGTTGGCTGCGTTTTACGTTCACGCCGTTTTTGTACTGAGAATGTTTGGATAACGTACTAGGGCCGTACGTTGGGCCATACCTTGAGTTTCATTATTAGTGCTTTATTTCTCCTGTGCCTAGTGGTGGCGAAATAAATTTCGCGTGAACATGCGAGCTTGCAAGCACGTGCCTAGACAAATCTAAAGCACTCCTGCTCTCAGGCTCAGACTTTCAAAATCTTTTCCAGGCCGAGGAGACGTCTACCAGGTGGCAGGGTGCTCGGAATTTAACCGACATCCGATAGGTTATGAATTCAATGGCGTCATGGGTATCACTCGATGTCAGTGTGCCCGTGATTGTTACATCCGTATCCCCGAAGATATACCCGAAGATACAACCGAGAATCCTCTGTACATATGTCGAGCCTTTCTCCTTCTCTTCTCTCTGTATCTTAGTCTATACTCACGGTTCTCCCCATAAAGTAACAGGTTATGAGCCCGGCGGTCGCCATTCTCTCTTTATAAAGACTTCCGATTCTATTGTTACACGCGCACGAAAATCTCACGATGTCATTAAACGTCAACCCTTCGTCCTCCTCATCCTCCACGTACAATCAACTCGTGCCGAAGCTTAACGGCAGTAACTACGCGACGTGGAATACGAAGATGGAGATGTTACTCATTAGAGAACGTCTTTGGTCAATCGTTTGTCAACGCCAATTACGTCCAACACCTACAGCCAGTAGTTCCAGCAGCCGTACTCGCAGAAACACCGCTGAGCCAACCAATGACAACGATACCGCTGCTCTCGAATGGGACGAAAACGCTGAAAGAGCTACCGCTACGATTTTCCTCTACCTTGACGAACGTGCCGAACGCGCTGTCATCGATATTCGCAATCCGGTTGAGCTCTGGAAGAAGTTGAAGACTATCTATGAAAGGAAAGGATTCTCAGCCCGATTCTATCTTTGGCAAAAGCTCTTTACCCTTCAGCTTGCTGACTATCGAAAACGTGATGAAGGAAATGCGATGGAACTCTACATTGATGCATTCCGCTTGCACATACAAGAGCTTCGCAGCTCTGGTGCCACAGTCAGCAATGAAATCGAAGCATCAGTACTCCTCAACGGTCTAGATAGTGGCTACGAAAGCTTTATCGTCACCACCACCCAATCATTCCGCCAGAATGTCGATTCAGACTCAGAAATCGATGTGGAACAACTAGTCAGTCAACTCCGAGATGAAGACCGCCGACGAGCATCCGGCCGAATACCTACCGAAATCGGAGATCCCAATGTTGGATCAGCTCTTTATTCCAACCGCGATCGGAAACGACCATGGCAATCTGATCAACCTCGCCCTACATGCAACTACTGCAACCGAGAAGGTCATCGACAGAACGATTGCTGGGACCTACTCCCTCATAAGAAGCAGAATCGACAATATAGTGCAAGAGTAGCCCAAGCGTCAGTAGCAATGGCAAATGCCGATGCAGAACTTGCAGCTGCCGGAATTGAAGCATGTCCGGGAGATCTTTTCTAAAGTGTATTTGTTACCGTCCCGCCTGTGGTATCACGGGGATGAGAATGTCTGTCTGTCTGTTTGTTGAGCCCGCCTGTGGTATCACGGGGCTGGCTCGTCTGTGGTATCACGGGGCCGATCTGTCTGCGGTATCGCGGGATCTGTTTGTCTGTTGTCAATTGTCCGTTGTCAGTCTTGTCATGGTGAGTACCTTAGTCCGGGGGAAGTGTTATCAGTTTCTTTGAGTTCCGCTGTTCTATCTATCTTATTGAGTACTACTTTGTGTTTCCGGGGATGGTTCAGGTTTCTGGGGAGTTTCCTGCACCACGGCTATCGGCCGGCCATATGGGTCCTTCGTCCGTGGCGTTCTTATTTGGCTTTCTTAGTTCTGAAGTTCTTGCTGCGGCTGTGCCAGCGGATTCTATGGAGCGCAGCAAGAGGGGGAAGTGTTACATCCGTATCCCCGACGATATACCCGAAGATACAACCGAGAATCCTCTGTACATATGTCGAGCCTTTCTCCTTCTCTTCTCTCTGTATCTTAGTCTATACACACGGTTCTCCCCATAAAGTAACATCGATGTTGCAATAATGAGTGGGGAGAACTGTGTGCATAGATTAAGATCCTAAGTGTAAAGAGAGAAAGAAGAAAGACTCGAACTATATACAAGAGAGTGGTGTGCAGTCAGTTCCATCATCGGTTACATCATCGGTCAGATCTATTTATGCAACACTCGAGATTTGGCACTCTCCTGTCCACCGCAGCATGTCGTAGAAGTTCACTTGAGCGCCAAGTCATCATTCATCTGGCGTGCGTGCTTAAGTTAAGACCAAAAAGGTTGAACGGCTTACGAGGTATAAAGAGGTTTGTTATATCTGGAAGTCGTGAGGTGAAACGGTTGAACACATGGCATACCGATTTATATTCGTCATATAAATAGCTTATCGAAGTGAGAGCCGCAAGGCAGTGCTGTAGGCGTAAGCAACCCTTTTGAGGCGGACGGAACTGCCTGGATGCAGCTCAGCCTCACATGCTCATGGATGGAGCCTCGTTTTACTTTCCAATCTATGAAGGATTTGATCTCAGAAATCGGAGGATAGACGCTGGTTTAGTGAGAGCGAAGGGAAGTAATAGCGATTACCCACATTAGTGAGCTAGAGGAAGAACACTTGGTTCATTTGTATCGATGCCATGATACTTCGTCTAACGTCAAGATTGGTACATACACACCAGGGATAGTTATCCTGCCAAAAGATACTTGCGAAAAAAGCAAACAATGATGTCTACATATATATAAGTGTGCACCGATCCATGCTTGTATTGCGCGATCGACGGCTGAACTTCTCGCCCCGCCGCTGCCAACACAACCATCGTCAACCCGAACTGCTCAAACCCCATCCTCCTTGCACCCGGCCGGGCGCCTGTCTCCGCTGTGACCCTTCCCGCAGAGGTCTCGTCACTGTCGTTCATAACTGGCATATTTCCTGGATTTGGAGATTCTTCCCCGCATTTCTCGCTCGCATTATTTTCAGCTCTCGCTGCTGGTACTGAGTATTATGTAGGTTCGCTGTTTGTTCTTCGTCTTCTGATTTAGCTAAAGCGACCGATCTTGCCCTCGAAGTTAGGAGGAACCGGAGATATCTCCGCCGCCACTACTGAGCCGTCCGACGGGTGTACGCGGAAGTCTGAATGGAGTAAATACTGATATCTTTGCCAACTCCGGAAGAGCCACGGATATCATCACGGAATCTATCCCACTGGTCTCGTTTAAAAGTCGACTAGAAGCAGCCGCAGATGCCTCCTCGCTAACTGACAATATGGATTTAACTAATGATGGTTGCGATGGTTCGTAGACCGCTGTATATCTTTTTGGCTGTATTCAGAGCATGTAACTTATTAGCGTTTTTCAGATGCAACTCGCAGGGAATTTAAGCCAGTACAAGAGCCAGATCGGGAACCGGCGGCTCCATCGTTGGTTCCGGAGATTAAATTAGGCGCGTTAGCTTTGGCGGGTGTTGAGTGGAGACTTCACAGGTCCATTTTTAACTATACCCTTGGCGAGAAAGAGAAGCAGGCCCGTAAACTGCGAAGGAGGGCAAAGATTGAAGCGGAGAAAAAAGAAGCTGAGAAAAAAGAAGCTAAACGTCTTATTGAATGTACGCCATTCCCTAGGTCCTATGAAATAGTTAAAAGTGTGACTAACAAGATCCCATTTTAATAAAGTCATCGCACGTGCAAGTGGCTCAATCGTACGGGACACTGATCTGCAGACCAGTCCGGATAGCGTGTTACCTACCATGTATATTATGGGTCACTGGCAGCATAATGAGGAGTTGAGGATATCACAGCCACCACATCACCGCCAGACAGGCGTACGCGGAAGTCTCAACGGAGTCAACACTGATATCTTTGCCGACTCTGGATCCGCCTCGAATATCATCACAGAATCTTTTGCGTCTGAACACGGTATATCAATTGAAAAGTCTGAGCAGTGTCGCCGCAAAATCCGCTTCTCTAACGGCAAAGTTTTCCGGGTCATCGGCAAAGCAACAGCATCCTGGAAGTTCGTCGACGATCCGGTGCCTCACAACGTCACTTTTGATGTGGTTTCAAAGTGTATCCACAGAGTCCTATTTGGCAACCCTTTCCTTCAAAAAACACAATCTCTGACGAAGAGATTCGCTCACCGCCTTGTGGAAATGAGCAACAGGCTCGGCAAAAACATCCTATCTATCAGCAACATCGGTACGATACACCAACGACTTCCGGTAATAGCTCATGGAAAGCTTCAATCGATGCGCATGGAGGCATTGCCGGACACAGGAGCGGAAGGAAATATCATTTCCGAGGAGTGCTTCCGTAGAAGCGGCCTGAACCTCGAACCAACGGATACTGAGTTTATGTTTCCGGATGGCACGGTCCAACCATCACTTGGTAGGGTGAGGATGGAGTTATCCTTTGAAGACAACCCGGCGGAAAGATCGTACGCTTATTTCGAGGTCATGCGGGGGTGCCAGCATGACATGATCTTGGGCCACGATTTTGTTTTTGAGAATGATGTATACGAGGATGATATGTCCCGTTTGGTAGACGCGGCAGCGGAAATGGGGATCAATTTGGTGATATTTATCAAGGCGAAACAGGGTATGTGGGATCACCGGTATTGCGGACAGCAGTTGTTAATGGTTATAGATCCGGAACGATTGGAAGAACAAAAGCGGAGGCTGGAAGTCAGCAAGAGGCATCAGGAGATTGCGTGTGCTGAGCGAGCCCGCAGATTTGCAGCTGCCGAAGTTAATGGAACCCCGAACTTGATGGTAGTGAGCGTTCTGCCGATACCCAACGGAGTCGGAACCCCCGATGCCGTGACAACCGGGGGACAATCTCGCACGACTTTGCCTCTGAGCCCCCACGGCAATGCTCCAACATTTCCCAGAACCCACGGTGGCAGATGGAGGCGTTTCAGAGAGTTGCTGAGGAGAGTTGCTACGGTGTAGATGGTAAGTGAATGGAGGTCGTTATGGAATTCGTATTGTTTAGGAGGTGCGTGTAGTCTGTTGTATGTGTGTTGCTTTCGCCATGCGTTGTCTTTGTGTTACTCGCCATGCTTTTCGTCCAGTTTTGAATCGCGTTATTGTTGTGGTCGGCTTCAAGTTCATTGGTATTGGATGGAGACGAGGTGATGATGCTTGTTATTACGTTCTGGATTTTTGTTCAATCGATGCTACATTAAAGCTGCTATTGACAATCAGGTGCAAACTAAACTAGTTACTCCTTCGGGACAGGGGTATATATGTGGAAATAGGGGGTTAACCAAGGCTTGCCTCCATGGTGTCCACCGCCTTCATGGGATTCTGCGCCATGTAAAGCCAGGGACGAGGTGGATGTATTGACTCGCTGCTGAAGAACAGGACTTTGAATCCCTAACCCTACTATCACGTGTGTGATAATTGCGGATTAGATCATTCGGATCAGATAATGATCTTATCATCTAATCTCTCTACTGAATGTTTGAGCCGCATCACGTCGAATCCCACTTCTCCAACCACCCTCGGATAGAATCAAACCACCACCCCCGTCGCTGCGGTCGCAGTAAGGCTCCATCGCCATCTCCACATCACCCCGATATCCTTTTCACCCTCGACCGCTCCGGTTACACTCGCCCCTCCCGAGCAACGGTACTCCATCAACCTCATCTCCGTCGTCGCTACCTCTCACTACTCCCCTACGCCGTAAAACGAACTCTGTTCGACAGCCTCCCTCGCATCCGGCACGGCCTCGAGCACCATTAGACTCGTAGCTAATCCACGAGCTCGAATAGCGCGTGTACTCGATGTCGACTCTTCTCCGCTAACCTCGAAATCGAATCTCTTCATGCGTATTAGGTTATACGTTGAATGTTAATGGGTACTTATATGTTACCGAAACGCAGGCCCTACAGTGATCGGCTACCTTGATTACTATCGCGGCCTCACAACTGCAATCGACAAATCGGTTCCATCCCCCCCACGGCGAGTGCGAGTGGGAAACCTCCAACATGCTCTCGACCCGCAAATCCTCCGTCCGAGAATTCAGAGCGAACCCAACGCGGCGGATAAATACCTTACTTCCGAACTACGTCAGGGGAGATCCTACGATTCGCCGGTGCCGTGTTTGATTCGACAATATCCTGGAAACTGGGTGCGTGGCTTCTGAGGTTTCATCGGCATCCCTCATCCCCTTGCTTACAACTGCAGTCTTGGTGCTGTTACTGAATTTCGTTACTCAGGACACTAGCCCTGTTATCTATACTCTACCCACACCCTCTCGACGAACCTCCACCGCATACCATCCACTCCATTAAACTTGATCTTCAAAGCTCAACGGATCCGAGTATCGCTCTACGATACCGCAAGACAAGAAGCGGACCAGGGGTTACGAGTAATTAGTCATTATGAGAAGGTGGTTGGTGTGGAGCTGAAGAAGGTGTGGCGTGGTGAGGGAATATGATGACCATGTGACTCGGGCGTTGGAAGGTGCTTTGCGGAGAGCATGGAAGTCGGCGGAGATTTGGCCCGGAGGAGGAGAAGAGGATGGCAAATGTTGAGGCTGTTGAAGGTTGGAATTACGGATGTGGTGGGGGTTATGCATACGGATACGGAATTTGAGGAGGAGGGAAGCGATAAGCTAAGACAATCGCAAACGAAGGTTTTCGGGCGGTTGTGCAATGCAACGGAGGGGTAGAGTGGGAGGGTAATTCTTTGAGTGATGGAAATGTTGTGGTCAGCGGGAAATGTATGAGATGGGATGGGGAAGGACTGGGCTGGTTTGGAGTTAGGGAGAGATTATGATCGATGTCACAAAAGAGAGACACTATCGTTCATACGCAACACTGTGTAATCACTGCAACTCTCTCGACTCGGAATCGGGATCTTGGTGTTACTTTGGGAAGAACCATGTTTATATATTGATGTATTGATGAAAGAAGGAGAGAACCTTAAGACTATCTACACTGTGTGTGGCAGCAGCAAGCGGTCACAAGTGCAAATATGTCCCCAACAATCAGAGTATAGCACATCTCTTGTTCAGCTCCTGCCACGGTTTTGCATGCACTATCTCGCTTGCAATTGACTCTTTCCTATTTCTTTCGGCAACCATGACGCGCAGAACTTGATGGACAGCGTATTCGACGTTTTCGCCAGTTTTAGCGGAGACTTCGCAATATTCGCAACCCATCTCCTTTGCGAGTGTTTCCCCTTCTCCTACATCAACCTCCCGTTCAACGTGTAAATCGCTTTTATTCCCGACTAAAATAAAGGCAGGTTCAACGACCTCCCCCGATTCCTTCACCCAGGGGTTTATCAATTCGTAAAATGCGCGGATGCCCTCAAATGATTCGCGCGAGGTGATAGAATACAAGAGTATAAAGCCAGGCGTTCCTGGAAATTCGGACATCCATTTTCGGAGGTCCCATACTTCGGGGTTTTTCATCCAATCCGGAGGATTGGTAATATAGTTTATGCAACCGGTACCGTCAATTGACAGCTGCCTGAAGAGGCAATCGAGTGTGTAGGGATCCAGATACTCCGCGAAGCAGTGCATTGTATACTAAGATGGCAGTTAGCACGATTGCGAGATTGATGGGTAATAGCACAATTGGTTGGTTACCCGCACTGCGAAGGACAACATGCCAGATCCGGTGTCTCCAAGAACGAAGATGAAGTGCTTTTGCAATCGATGATAACTTTGAATAGGGGTTGATGTTTGGGTTCGGGCTCGAGTTTGGGCTCGAGTTCGGAATATTTGTCTCAGAGTGGTGCGTTCCATTTGGTTATGGCGATGGAGATATCGATGGGCAAATTTGGGTGTACGCACCACATAATATATAGTCTTCAGGCAAGCTATATGCAGCTTGTTTTGCCGATGGCGGGGATCAAAGAGCGCGCTGAATAAATTCAACCAATCAACTGACTTACCTGCATGCAGCTGAGCTGAAGGAGCGAGCATTCTCACTTCACCCCACACCCAGACTCTGCTGTGCCACAGATTTGCAGCAAAACTCCAAAATATTTGTTCGTGACCGAAGTACGTCATTTCACGCCGGGTCACGAACAAACTATTGCTTGTCCTAGTCTCTGGGTTGGGTAGCTTCTCCGGCCCGAGCAAAAACTTTGTTATGATGACTGTTTTTTCCGATCTCTGAATGGTTAAGAGTCGACCAAAAATGCAATAAAAACTTTTTAGTACACCCCCTTCTGACTGCTGACGTACTAACCACAAAAACCGGTACAGTATTATATCTTCTCTAGGTATCCGGTGGGTTTGTTGGCGGCTCAGCAGCCGCTGCATATCCGGCTACTAATATATTTGTCTTATTTTCCAAGAAAAGGTGCTAAGCGCCGTCTGTGCCTCTGTTGCTGGTTATCCGCACCCGGTGACAGTGTCCGTCATGCCGCACTCTCTTGGCGCCCGATCCACACAGCCACATCAAAACTATTAGCTGGTCATTGTCATCCAACTCCGGTTTCGATAAATTCATGCAACGTATGGAATATTTCCAGTTCAATAGATCTGCATATTTGGTAGCAAGTTTCAGTCTTGTCTGTGAAACTGGTGGGGGGGGCGAAGGGAATTCATGAAGTAATCATCTCTCGGTTTTAACATGGAGATTTCTTATGCTAATACATGCAGTGTCTGAAGTTTTAGATGTTCGACGTGGACTCGAAAAGCTAGTTATACACTGCCGCTACAAGGGCGCCATGGCCACTACTTACATGTACGGGATATGGCAATTGCAACACAGGACGGAGTAGGTGAATCACCATTCACCGATACATAATGAAATAGCCACTCTGTCCAATTGCCTTTAATGCTCGAGATTTGCATTGAACCGAAGCATGTCGCCAGTCCCCGGAGGTCCTGCACGTTCATCTCACCTTTATTGTGGCTCTGTTACGGCGTAGAAGGAATGCCTTCCTTCTTTCCCACGGCAGAATGTTAGTGTCGACGCCACAGTTCACCGGACTGGCTTTGACACGGGCTTGGTCGATCCGGAAACTTTGCGACTGATATGAGTGTTCTTGGTACAGAAATAAACCCAAAATGCATGACATGACCACAAAATGAAAGGCTATGCATATGGCGTATTGCAGCGACACTACGGATATCCGTTCATAGCTTCTGCTGAACGCCAGTCACAGCGACCCCCCTTTACAGAGGTGTCAATGCGACCGACCACAAAGGAGAAGTATAAAGATTGCCATGTCCTAGATATTGTAGCTCTGGTATATACCTTCACGCTATTGTGGGACTTGATATCCAAATCTCAAGAGTTACTGTTGATTATTGCACGTCGCAACCATGATTTTGTTCCGGGTCATGGGGATCGTATGCCTTTTGGCGGACATCGTTCACGGAACACCTAGTTTACTACAAGATGTGCAGGAGCAGTTTAAACCTAATGGTTCTCCTCGATTCGAAAAACGGGAAACGACCAGCTTCTTACTACAAACG
Source organism: Wilcoxina mikolae CBS 423.85 (assembly GCA_014904905.1). Taxonomy (NCBI): domain Eukaryota; kingdom Fungi; phylum Ascomycota; class Pezizomycetes; order Pezizales; family Pyronemataceae; genus Wilcoxina; species Wilcoxina mikolae. The sequence goes on from MU122296.1 coordinate 78,636, forward strand.
CTAACATCCGTGGTTAAAATTCCTATTATCATTTCGGACGCCAGCGGTGCTCCACACACAGTAGTCACCACCACCCACAGCATTCTTCCGCCAGTACTCATTAAAACAAGCAGCCATCGTGTGCTCCGTCCGGTCACATCAAAAAAGCCTATTTCACCGCAACCAACACTCGCAATTTCAAGCAATCCTATACCTACAAACACAAAGCACAATCCAACACATTCACTTCCGATTGCCATTACAACAGGTCCCCCGCCCCCGCCTCCTCCACCACCTCCAAACAAGACCACGGATCATCATCATACGACCAAGCCCCCGCAGGAACACAAAACGACTGGCCCGGTACCGCCCCCACATAAAACTAAAGACCCTAATCCCCCGCCGAAACCGCCTGGTTCCTCGCCTAAGCCGCCTGGTCCTGGTCCCGGTCCCGGTCCTGGTCCCGGTCCCGGTCCTGGTCCTGGTCCTGGTCCTGGTCCTGGTCCTGGTCCTGGTCCTGGTCCTGGTCCTGGTCCTGGTCCTGGTCCTGGTCCGGGGCCTGGCCCTGGTCCCAAGCCTAATCCATCGCCTAAGCCGCCTAATCCTGGGCCTGATCCTTCACCTAAGCCGCCTAGTCCCCC